>LNAC01000606.1:693957-950943 GCA_002007465.1 Ailurus styani | reverse complement strand
AAAAAAAAAAAAAAAAAGAACTGTCAGTCACCCTAGTAGAGGAAACCCAAACTGGTGTTTTAAGTAGGAAGCTATCCAATTCAGGGAATTAGATGTTTATAAAATTATTGGAGGGGTAGAAGAATAAATTATAGGCTAAGCCTCCAGAACTTACCCCAGAACAACACAAAACTTACCTACCAGGGGATCCCTGATTCCACCACTACAACTATTGAGTCAGACAGCACACTGCAGAATAGTAATTCAGAGATCAAGAAACTGGAATCAAAAACCCATTGAAGCTTCTGCTGCTGCTTCATAGCTGCCTCTGGTAACCAGGAAGCTGGGAAAATTCCCCTGGAATGTTTTTGCAGAGGAACATGTTGTCCTCAAGACCCTGTTTGCCAAGAAGCACACAAGCAGAGGGTTTTGTCTCATTTTTACCTTCCAAGTTTTGTGTGTCCATCTATTAAGCAATACCCAATTCTCAGGCCAAACTCTAGCATATTATATTGAATCCTGGGAAATTTTTAAACATTTCAGCTTAGGTAGAACCAAGAAGCACAGCAAAAGGAGGATGGGATGAGACTGAACCAGATCCTATGTCATATCTACGAAATGTGAATTGAAAGTTTTAGCTATGGTTCACTTTAAATTACTTTTCATCCATTCTAAGGCACCGCTGGTTGCATGATATACCACTCTTTCAGATAGTTATAAAAAAGAAAAAAAAGCTGTCTGTTAGATCATGAAACAGCACTAAGATGCTTACAATTGTAAGATGCAGCCAATTTCAGAGATATTATCAGATAAAAGAGATGTGCATGTTAGAATCAATGAACTATGGTCTACAAGTCATGATGGACTATAATGGTTAGACCTTGTTATGGTGGTATGCGTGGATATACAGAGCAGTTTACTGTGTTTGGAGAAATGTTGAAAGGTTCAAATAAATTAACGTTTCCATTTTAAGTGACATGCTAATGTGTAGAGAGAAAAGAACCAAAGGACAATAGGATGGTAAAAGACTGGAAGAGATCATTTATAACTCACCAATACATGGACAATTTACCAAATTAAAGGAATGAAAGCTATTTATACTTCTCTAGGTCAAAAATAGATTAAACTACAAATTTCCTTATTAAGAAGTTCTGACCTTATTGAGAAATGGAAAAAGGTATTTTGTGAGTGATATTAAAATACCTTAAATCAAGCCACCCAGAATGGGTACAATCTGTCAACCTCAACCAAGCACAACTGCTATAGAAAGGGTCATTCTTCTTCCTCAGTAGAGCTCCCAGGTGAGTGCAGAGTGCAGCAGAGAGATAGGAACTGTACGCAATCAGTAGTAATGTTGAGGAAACAGAAGGTAAATGGTCTAAGATTGGAGCTTGAGAGAGACGTTTGTTGAGTACCTACTATGTGCCAGGCACTTGTTCCAGGTGCTGTTATCCAGGTGTTGATATCAAAAGATATCAACTTCCATTTATAAAATAAGTAAAAGGCAAAAGATTTATACAATCTGAAGAGAAACCAGAGTAATCTCTCTCTTTCTGTCAAATAAATAAAATCTTTAAAAAAAATAAAATAAGTAAACCCTGGGGATGTAATGTATAGCATGGGACTATAATTAATTATACTATGTTGCATATTTGCAAGCTGCTGAAATAGTAGATCATTAAAGTTCTCATAAGAAAAAAAATTGTAACATTTGTAACTGTGTGATGGATGGCAACTTGACATATTGTGGTGAACATTTCACAATACATACAAATATACAAAAATCATTGTGTTGCAATCTGAAACTAATGTTATATATCAAGTATACCCCAATAAAAATGTTTTCAAAAATTTAGAAAGAAAAGAAAAAAGAAGGAATCAAGGTCATGTAAGATAAGTAGTATTATAAGTAGTATTCAGGGACAAGAGTTCTTAGCACAAGGCATGTTAGCTGGTCCTGACAAAATTATTTCGGTGAAGTATCCATTATCCCACTTTTGTCTTAACTTGTCAAATGGGCCTGCTAACCTGAGGTCAGAACTTAAAAAGCTGTCCCCTGAGCTGCTGAGAGGTCTGGGCACGTTCAGCCATCACCTGCAGCATCCATAGTAACAACCTGTTCCTGGGTACTAGCACCAAAATGTCTAGAAAATAAAAGTTGGCCTGTGATATTTATGGTGCATAATATATTTTGCTGTCAGCTCAAAGACTGCAGATGTCATTTGCCAACAACTTGCTTATTTGATTTATGGAATAATTAATTGTATGTAAGATAAGCTGTGCACTAAAAACTGGCAGCTATAATTAATTGACCCTTGTAGCAAAGAGATCTTTATGCAATTGTGAATGTAAGTTCAGAGACCACAAAATCATTGTCTCTCAAATTGCTTTACTCTTTCTCAATATCTCATTCTCTAGGTGCAGGCCCAGGGCTATAACCCTTTATATTCATTTGATGCTTTGTAATTTACAAAGAGATTTCTAACAGGTGCTATTTTGTTGGGTCAACACAACACCCCTACAGTGAACACAGAAAAGGCATTGTTATTTGTGCTGAGGGAAGAGAAAAACAAACCCGAGAGGTGAAGTGTGGCTCAGTGCCACACAGTATGTGAAGGAAACCCAAGCACGGTGACTCCCAAGTCACTATGAGTAACACCACATGGTGTTGGATGTTAGGAAAAGCACTGGCTTCAAAGTGTGTGAATTTGATTTCTGCTTCTGCAAAGCATGGCCTGTGCAAACAAATCTCTCAACTTCCAGGGGACTGTTCCCTTACACAGAACAGGGACAGGAGAATTTCCAGTGCAGGCTTCTGGTGGAGGATTAAATGAAATGAAATGAAGAATGGATAGTGCTTCTCTCTTGGTGCCCAGCACGTAGGAGGCACCTCCAACTTCAGCTTCCGGCTGCTTCACATACTCTAGTCTCTGTGCCCTGCCCGACCCTCCATTCTTTTCTCTTCCCTCAGCTGCCTGACTTAGCCAGGTGTTCCGTTCATCAAAGTCTCCCCATAATTCTGCCATGTCGAGGGACGATCAGACAGCCTTAAAGGATCCTTTTCAATACTTCAGTAAAACCTTTGTGAAATAGATCCACTCCAAAGGAGATTGTGCTTCAAATAAAACAATATTTCAGCCAGGTTCATATATATTTTTTTAAGATAACAAATGTTCCAGTCTAGACAAAGCCACTTGCATGGGGCACAGAATTTTGACCAGTTATCAGTACAGTAGCTATAGTTACTTTCATGTTTGCCTTCAAGGAGCCTAGAGCCAAAAGGAAAGGGCTTTCCAAGAGAGAGCACACATAGCATAACAAACACTAATCCTTAGTTATCTTTTTCTTTAACTAAATGTGAGAGCATATCTTCTTCACCTGTCAACCACAACTCACTACTGAGAATTACAGTCTTATTTCCTTACAAATGAGGCAACTCTTCTAATTATAAGGATACCTTGTGTTCAAAACATCAACAGTGTTTTTCTTATTAATTAGTGGTAGGCTCACCCAATCAAACAGCAACAGTTCTTTCCCTGGCATCATTTCTGACAGCAAGTTGCAAGATTTTTGTTAAAATAAGATCTCTGCAGGGCGCCTGGGTGGCTCAGTTGGTTAAGCGTCTGCCTTTGGCTCAGGTCATGATCCTGGGGTCCTAGGATTGAACCCTGTGTCAGGCTCCCTGCTCAGTAGGGTATCTGCTTCTCCCTGTCCCTCTGCCTCTCCCCCTACTCATGCTTTCTCTCTCTTTCAAATAAATAAAACTTTTAAGAAAAATAAAAGAATAAAGTAAAATAAAATCTGTATTCTGACTGTACGCATCTCTCCTGGCTCGATTATTTCCTCGCCAAATCTTGCTGAAGTGTGTGTGTGTGTGTGTGTTTATGTTTATGTGTACCCATACATGTGCATATGTGGATCATGGAGAATAAGAAACACGGTGAACACATTGAAGAATTTACTGTAGAAACCTAACATGGAGTACAGTTCACAAAATGGGTCAAATAGTCCCTGATTTATTGCTCTCTCTAGTACATTTTCATCACCATCAGTAATAGTTCTTGGAGCACGGTCTCCAAGTATGTGATTTCCTCTCCAGTCTATGGACTTTAACTGCAGACTCAGCTACAGGACAATTTTCCAAAACATTTTTAAGGTACCTCCAGATCATATACTAAAGAAGTTAGTCTATATTTTGTCAGAGACCCACAAGCACTGATTTTCCTGATCATGCCTCAATGGAGCATGGTCTGTGCTGATCAATTTAATCGAAAGTAACACCTGAAATGAATGGATCAGAATGGTTGTGCCACTGAGCTCAGCAATATCTGCTATATAAGAGAATATGAGAAAAATCGCCTGAACATTGAGCCGTTTGTGGTCTGGTGACCTCTGTAAACATGTTGAATCTCTTCTCCCTGGAATGGCATGGTTTACACACACACACACACACACACACACACACACTGATTTCTTTCGAACTGGCAGAAAAGGGGTTGTTCAAAAGAGAAATGCTCCTGGGCGGGGCGGGGTGGGGGGGCGGGTGTTAAAATATGCAAATGTGTGAGTTACTTTTAGGCAATTAGAATGGATCTTATTTTAACAAACACATAATCAGCACCTCCCCAGTTAATGATCCTGCATGAGGGAATGTGGATACAAAGATTAAAAAGGCATGACACATAGTCCTCCTAGAGCTCACTGCCTAGCCGGGGAGGCCGGAAGCGTGCTATGACAGTGCGGTGGGGTGGGAGCTGAGGGAGGCGGGAACCACCGTCGACACATGTTGGAGGGCAACGCGCATCTCTGAAGAGGTGACGGGGAGCCTAAGACTGAATGGTTGACTGGAAAGAGTCTGGGAGCAAGGGGAGAGGGAAAGAACATTTGGGAGAGGACATAAAGCCAAGAAGAGCACCTCAGGTGAAGGGCACAGCACAGGGTCCTGCCAGAGGATGCGTGGCCGCTGGGGCAGCAAGAGGGGAAGCAGCGAGCTTGACGGCAGCGTCAGAGCCTCACAGGATTTGTATGTCTGCTGAGGAGAAAGCTCGGAAGGATTTCAACAGATGACATGATTCAATTTATTTTTTGAGGCATCTGTGGCAGCAGCATGGAGGGCAAACCAAGGAGGGCGAGGGGTAGGCGGGGTTGCATCCAGAGGCCACGGTAGTCATTGCCACCATTCAAGGGCTTGAATCAAGGCAGTCAGAGGAGTGCTGGTGAGGAGGGGGTAAGAGAGTATAAAAGCATACGTAGGCTGTTCTACTGGTATTTAAAAAGTGAAACCACCTTATAAATTCAATCTTGGTATAGGGAGAATGCTTCATTCTCTCCTGATCTCATTTGTGGTGGATGCATGAGGAACTTTTAGTTTTTATGGTGATTCAGTGCTCAGTTGGTTTTGGGTTTTAAAACCAACTGGAAAGCTGGAAAGGCGATTCTTTGACTTACTTGGGGTAACTTTAAGGAGCCCCCTGAGGTCTTTCATTATTTTCTACAGAAGATACTAGCAATGGCATTTTCAGTCTTTAATATTACACATCCAAACTACCTAATGTTTATGAGGACTGTCTTTAAAAGGAACAAAACCAATGATGATGATGTTGGCTGTCAAGGAGAAGCTTCCAGATAAGCCATGCCACCCAACCAGTGGCGTGTTCTGAATTAAGCACAGACAGTTACAGGGGGTGTAGTTACAGAGTAGCAGCCTGCAAAGGAAGAACAAAATACTCTGTCCAACATCAAACACTTATTTGCTATTTTGTGCCTAAAAGTTGCTCCTTGGATCCAACTCAAAAATGTGTCACAAAAGACAGATTGTTTTTCCGGCTTACTCTTTTTGTCCAGATGTCACAAAATGTTCAAATGTTCATAGTTTTACTGTGTACAGAACAGAAGGTGTTCAGGCTATCTCTCTCTCTCTCTCTCTCTTTTGGTATTCCCAGATTATTTTTTATTCCATATTCTTTTTTTAAAAAGACTTAATTTAATTAATTTATTTATTTGAGAGAGATCAGGAGACAGCATGAGTGGATGCAACGAGCAGAGAGAGGAAGAAGCAGACTCACTGCTGAGAAAGGAGCCCAACTGCAGGGCTTGATCTCAGGACCCTGGGATCATGACCTAAGCCCAAGGCAGATGCTTAACCCACTGAGCCACCAGGCACTCTTATTTTATATACTAGCAGGTATGGCTGGAACACATTTTTTTCTTAAATATATAATCATATATTTTAAATTTTCTCTGCACAAAGGTTTGTAGCATAGTAAATAGATTATAACTGTTTGCTATGCAGAAATGTTAATGATTATTTTCTTCCTTACAAAAGACTACTTGCATCTAAATGATGTTAGGTTTTTTTGCCCACCTCAGAATAATCATAATAAATCTAATCCTGCTTACCTTTCATGTTGAACAAAAGTCCTACCTATATCCATGTGTGTATGTGAGTGTGTATATGGGTGTGGGAAGGTGATGACTGGTGCAAGAGAAAAATAAAGGGTTTAGAGATCAGAATTATAGGGATAAAAGCCCTCTACATGGGTAGCTAATTCCTGTGCCTCTCCATCAGGCCTCTTTTTTGATACCACAGATACAAGAGAAAGCATGTCATTTCTCTCATCCCTAATTCTTCACTGCACTTTCATGAAACATGTCTCAAATACTTGTGATACACCTACAGTGTTCAGTTCATGGTGCTAGAGGAATCAGCCAGGAGACAGTGTAGGATGGTTATACTTCTTTGGTTTCATTTTTCTTTAAAGATTTTATTCATTTATTTGACAGAGAGAGAGTGCATGCACACACAAGCAGGGAGAGCAGCACACAGAGGGAGAAGGGGAAGTAGGCTTCCCATGGAGCAGGGAGCCTGATGAAGGACTCAATCCCAGGCCCCTGGGATCACGACCTGAGCTGAAGGCAGACACTTAACCAACTGAGCCACCCATGCGCCCTGGTTATAGATATTTATAAAGCAAGCTAGACTGAGGGAACTAGAAGAAATACAAAGACAGATCGATGAAGCAATCGGAGAAATAGAGGAATTGTGTTCACTTTCAGGAATTGGGGAATGTTTCTTTTTTTGGGGTGGGAGATGTTTCTTGAAAGAGATTTTGAACCCTTGAGGATGGGTAAGTGTTTTTGGTGGGAATACAGATAGTTGATAAGAAAGAAGTGGCAAGGACAAAGCCAAGGTGACAGGAAAGAGTGTGCTATAGGGAAAATGCACTGAGTAGAAACATTTGGCTGAACGTCATGGAGTAGAAGTGAGTGACATTAAGAGTCCAGAAGGGGAAGTTAGGTCAGGGCATGTGGCTCCCATAAACATCCAAGTCAGACAGCCATATCTAAGTCAGAAGTAGAGAGTCACTGAGAAGTTTTGAGTAGGAAATTGACTATCACAACCATATCTAAGAAAAATTTGTCTGGCACTTATATATTTTAAAGAGATGAAGAGGGAAGACATGATAAACTAGGAAACAGGGAGATTAGAAAGTTATCTCTTTAAGAAAGGAGGGAATGAGTAGGGCCTGAAGGGAAACAGTGGGCATAGAAAAAAGAAGCTTGATGCACGTTCATTCTTTGTCATGGTTAGTACATCATTTTCTTGTGGTTGGCAAAGCACTTCTCTATGCATAGAAATAAAATGGTTTCCATGAGTGAAGGTCCTGCATGGAATGTTGCAGAGGTACATCAATTAGTTGATGTTGATGTATTTCCTGCAAAGTTCAGCTTACTCATTAGTGTTCATGTATTTATTGCAGAAAAAACATATGTATGTACATTGAGTCTGTCTGTCTGTCTGTCTGTCTCTCTCTCTCTCTCTCTCTTTAGGAACCAGAATGAAGTGGGAGAATATTATGGAATGTAGAAAGACAGAACATTAATGAAAATTAAACATTCGGAAGTTTTGACCTTTCATGAGATGCTACAGATCTATGGAAATGAGATCCCAGGACTTCAACGTCAATGTGTCATTCAGAGGTCATGTATTGGAAAGACATGAGGAAGGGGAAAGAAAATAGGAACTATGTTCTAGAAAGCATGTAGGGTAATTTATTCAATGAAGATTTAATAAATCTATATCCTGTGCTATGCTCAGTGCTGAGAATAAAACAAGGATGGCCATCCAGACCCTTACAGAGTTCGTCGTTGAGAGTGAAGAATAGTAACCATGGTGGAAAATAGGAAGAACAGGGCATGAATGAATGGATTTGAAGCATGTTGCACTAGAATAGTCAAAAAGGTAAGAAATACTGGCTCAGAAGTATTTATCTTTTAGGAGAAGAAGATTTTCTTGTAGGCACTTTTATTCATTCAACTTTTGCACGGGAGGTTTCATTTTTTTTTTTCCTAAAGAAGACCATCATCTGACAGAATGTGGGAGCTACTGTCAGGCAGACTTGAAAGGACATGCCTGGGGAGGAGGCAGGAATCATTCCCGATGCCAGGAAGCCTGGAGCTTAGGAGAGTGAAGGGGTGAGGGAGGATATCAACGCCTGTCCTTCCCCTCCATCTACGAGGAGAGAAGCCTGCCCCCTCAGTGGACTCACTTCCCCTTTGTGTGTCCCCTATCCCACACACACATTTGGTAGTTGGTGGAACGAAAAGGGGAAAAGGAGTCGTTTTCAATCAAGTTTCCATACTTTCAGAATCCAGGCTAAATACAGCCATTAGAAAACAACAAAGTACCGACTCTTCTTAAATATCCCCTTGCCTCTTGAATCCAACTCCCCTCTCCTTTACCTCAAACCCTGTCCTTTCTCACAGTAACTTCTGGAAACTGGTCGTGTTTCTATAGTCCTGCATCTCCTATGACTATTTCTTTTTTTTTTTTTCATTTGTAAATGTAAATTAGAATTCCTCACCCTTAAGTTTTTTTCACAGACTTTTTAAATTATTATTACATATAATGTATTATTTGCCCCAGGAGTACAGGTCTGTGAATCATCAGGTTTACACATTTCACAGCACTCACCATAGCACAAACCCTCCCCAGTGTCCATAACCCATCCACCCTATCCCTACCCCCTCACCCCCCCAGTAACCCTCAGTTTGTTTCTTGAGATTAAGAGTCTCTTATGGTTTGTCTCCTTCCCAATCCCATTTCACGGACTTAATAGTATATTCCTTTAAATGTTCTGTGCTCCTTTGTAAGAACTGCAGCACAAAGATAAGGCTGCCCAAGAAAAGTAAGTCTTATTTTCATTTTTTTTTCTACTTCACGATACCATGCTAAATATATTACTCCACAGCTGAGTTCTCAACCTTGGCTACATATCAGAATAATTTGGGGACCTTTTAAAAATCCCAGTGTAAAAGGCGAAAGATTTATACGATCTGAAGAGAAACTATTCACAGACCTGTACCCCTTGGGCAAAGAATAAAAATTAATAAAAATAAATAAATTTTTTCATGCTACAAAAAAAAAAAAATCCCAACGTATAAGCTATACCAAAGGATCTCTGGGGTGAAACTCAGGCACCAGTATTCCTAAAGCTCCCCAGGTCATTCCAATGTGCAGTCAGGATTAAGAAGTTCTGATCAGCAGCAACACTTAATTACCTCCCAATTCCCTAAACTGGCATTTATTTTTATGATTTTTGTATCCACACTGTTTTCTTGGTATAAAATGCCTTTCCTTATTTACCTCCTAAAACCAAACCAAGCAGCCATGAAAACCCAGGTCAAATGCCCCCTCCCCTACAAAGACCTCTTTTCTTCCCCATTACCAGTCCAACCTTACTTGTTCCTTCCACTTACTGCCTCTAAGCAACTTGTATCCATCTTAACACACCAGGGCTTCACTGGGCTTCAGGCTCTAAATACTTGTGGACATGGATTTTTCCCGAATAAATTTCAAGCTACTCAAGATAAGGATTTGGGCTCATTCACTTGTACATAGTGAATATTCAATAAATATTTTGAAATCAAATTAAAATAGCTAAAAATAAATAATATAAATAAGTCTAGGGACATCTGGGTGGCTCAGTCAGTTAAGCATCTGCCTTCAGCTCAGGTCATGATCCCAGAGTCCTGGGATCCAGTCTCACATCGGGCTCCTTGCTCAGCAGGGAGCCTGCTTCTCCCCCTGCCTGCCACTCCCCCTGTTTGTACACACTCTCTCTCTCTCTCTGACAAATAAATTAAAAAATCTTTAAGAAAAATAAAAATAAAAATAAAGTAAATCTATACTTTTCCCATATATAGTGTGGGTGATGACTTGTGCCTTCTATTAAAAATGAGTTCTTTGGAAAAGCCGTAATACCATTTCTTCTAAAGCATGAGATATGATTTACTATTCCTGGCAACAGCTGCTGCTTCTCAATGATAACTTCGAAGTCAGTGATAACATAATTCAGTAGACATGGTGATTCTCAATCTACACGTGACACCATATGTATGAGCTTCAATACAGAATTACTTCCTGCTCCTACAAATAACACGCCAGGTTTTATTTTGTAAATCTTGACTTCGATTAAATGAGCATGGGCCAAAGCATCCAAGACTTCCCAGGGTAATNAGACGAGGGAAGCAGGGGGTGGGGGTGGGGGGTAGGGAGGGGGAGAGGGAGGGCACTGTGAGTATAACAGATGCACAAAACCCATTCCTGTGGAAGAGACAATTTAGGCATGACCAAGACATTGTCCCTGCGTTCCAAGCATCCTTGTCTTTCCTCTCTGCTCCCATTTAAAAACCTGGATTTAGTCCTATCTTAGTGTTCCGACTGCCTCCACAATCAAATGGGGACTGACTTGAAAGCAAATATCATGTTTTACTCATTTTTTCCTACATAACACTTGCCTATCACAGTTCCTATCATACAACGGGAGTCAAAAAATATTTCTTGAGTCAGCAGTTGAACAAAAGGAAGAGCTTTGAGTTGCTAAAAGTAAGTATTTGTATGAAAAGTTCTGTCTCAAAAATATTCCCATCTGTCGCCTGCAGAAAGCCAGCACCAATTCCTGCCACACCCACAGGTACAGCAACTGAAACAGGAACCCAATTAGATAGGAACACCTAAGGGAAAAGTAATTAAAAACATAAACGATAGATTGAGCAAATAGTATTTAAGTGATATGAGTTATAAATTTCACTTGCCTGATCAAAAATCTTAAGAATTTACAGTTAACTTAAAGGTCCAGAATAATAGTGAGGCAAGTGAGGAACCTACTTTGGATGGGGAAATTTAAGGGAATGCAAAAAACCTTGATAATCAAAATAGATAAGACTCAATATAGTATTTTCAAAAATCAAAAACAATGAAAAAATTCATTCTCAACAATTATAAGGACATAATCCATATGGGATAGACTGGTAAAATATATTAGCATTATTACATCATTAGCAATACCACATCAAGATAGTATATGAGCATTACTACATAATGCTATTAATAAACCCCCCCCAGCATGGTAATAACAGCACATAGGTTTTGGTGCACATAGCTTTGAAACTGTAACCAGCTCTACACAGGCATGGCCTGCTTTATAAAAGGAAATAGTTTAACACCAAAGCTTGTTGTGGGTGATTTTCCATAAGAAGCAGCAAATAATTTTTCATGCTTGCATTTTAATTAGTGATCAAAGTATCTAATGGGTTAGATAAGAAATTGATACTGTTCCATACCGTAATGCTCTAACAAGTATTTAGATATTGAAAGACTTAGGCTTTCACTTCACCATTCACTCTATCATTTCTTGGGTGTCTAGCACTGTGCTCAGCACTGAGGCTAATGCACTGGCCAGCTAGGGGCAGACACCCTTGTCAGCACACAGCAGTAATAGAATACGAGAATGATTCAAGAGAAAGCAGTGAGGTTACCATGGAGACAAGCACGACTTCTCTCTAGAGAAAGGTACAGGGACAAACTGAAAAAAAAAAAAATTCAGGTCAGGGTGATAGATCTAATTAGTTAATGTTACTTTTCCAAACTGCAATTTCCCCCCATCAGGTAGTTGGTGATATGTATTAAACGCCTTAAAATGTGGATTAATTTTGATGATTGTCATTTCAAGGAAATAATTTCAAAGAGATCTTAATGAATGTTTGCTAAGATTTTTCTCTGTGAAAGTTCATCATAGCACCTTCTATGATATAATAAAAATAAATGAATAAACCTAACTGCCACTAAGGTAGCATTATTGAGTTACATACATTGTCTATGGAATACTTGCAGTGCTTAAAAATAACGTTGGTTAGAAATCAGTAATGACACAGAATGGTACACACACCTGCTACTTTCCAAAGTGTGATCTGTAGACTAGCATCATCCTCCAGGAGCCTGTGAGACATACGGATTCTGAGGCCCCAGCCCAGGCCTACTGAATCAAAATCTTCATTTTAACAAGTCCTCAAGTGATTCCTATGTGCATTCAAGCTTAAGAAGCACTGGTATGTGCCATATTTTTTAAGCAAAAGAAAAACATATACATTATGATTCCACTTTGTACTCCCCAAAGTTTGACGCGATGAATAAAAAAAAGGGTGAAAAATATATATCAAAATGTACACAGTGATCATCTCTGGGGAATGGGTTTTTTATTTTCTTTTAAAAAAATCTTTTCTAAATACTCAACTACAAATATGTATTACATTTGTTATAAGAAAAAAAGTAATTTTTAAAAATGTATTCTCTCTCTGTTGCTTTTCTTTTAAAATGATTGTTCATAGTGAGTGATTTTCTTTCCCATGAGATAAAAATTCAGGTCAGTTACACATTGAGGTCTGCAAAACTGAAAGGATAATTTCACATCAATAAGTTCTGGGACAATACATCTAGTAGTGTGATTTTTAAACATTTCTTTGCGTTGTTTCCATAAGAATATTTGTCTCTTCCTGTTCATGTTTCTTGGTTTTCTGCCTATTTAAGTTATGACATTTGTACAGCTTCGCATCTATCAGCAGTTCGTGTAATCCCTCAGATAGTCCTTGAACCTCACCCTCTCCCCTAATGTCATCCTAAAACTACTAAAATATGAAAAGTTTCTACTTTCCTCTTTCATTATATTCTAGGGCTTGAAAAGCCTCCTTTAAAAAGACAAGTGTAATTAGCATACCCAGCTGTTACTAGTATGAAAACCCTCTTTGGGCTATTTTTAATCCCATCCTATTCTTAGAGGATTCTGAGGTTAGAGAACATAGGAGGAATCATATTTGAAGCCAAGGCATGAAGGAGTTTCGAAAGGTCTGCACCTGGAGATCGGCTTGGGTGGGTTCAGTAGGCACAGAGAAGACTGAAGACAAAGAGAACAGAGCCATCAGAAGAAAATTAGAGGGGCCTACTTTCAAAGCTTGCCTTTAACAGTCCCCACTCATTTCAAGACATTTCGGGAATACAAGCAAAATCCCATTTCAGTGCAAACCTTTTCAATGTAACATTTTGTTAATGAATCAGCACACATGTCCTCTGAGAAGGGATGTAGTAATTGTGCTTTGCTCATCTCATTCCATGGATTTGACAGAACAAGCAACAAGGCCCATCAATGTAACAGCCTGATTAGTGTAAGCCTTGCCCTGCTGGGCATCTGTGCTCTTTTCCGTAGCAGGGAATTTAAGCAATAGCAATGGGAAGATAAACGAGACCAAGAGGATGCCCTTCAGAGAAGTCACAGGTGGAGGAGATGCAAAAGATTATTGAAAAAAAAAATCTTAGAAAAAATGGAGAGCAAGGAACATTTATGGAAGATCTAAAGGGCAGGCTTTTGCATATATCATCTCATTTAATCTTCATAACAGATTGTACTGTACATAAGCTGGCTCAGATTCAGTAGATTCATAACTGTCTCCTAGACCCATCTAATGAATGGTGCAATGAGAAATCAATTTAGCCTTAGCTAATTCCAAAGGCCACTGTTATTTCCACAATGACACACAGACTTGAGAAGAAATTCTTGATTGTGAGTCATTTACTGTACCCAAAAAGCTTTAAACTTTAAAATATTTCCCAAAGCAAGATTTCTCCCATCTGTGATTCATCGACTATCTTCCATCAGAAAACCCAACCCCATCATGTTAAAATGCGGATTCCTGATTCCATTCTCTTACAGTCAGCAGGTATAAGTGGGGCATTTTAAACATTTCTCAGCCAGTTCTATGCACTGACCACATGCAGGCATGTCTAGGAAGTACGTAGTCTATGTATCATTGAAAGGAAATCCTTTGTCACTGCTGGAGCAAAGCCCCTCTTTGCCCATTGACATAACATGTCTGTTAACTCTGCTCCCTCCTCTTGGTCTGCCATCCATATCTCACTGCCTGGTCAAGGCTCTCTGAGATCCGAAGTGAGAAGAATAGAGGTCAAGTCTTATACCTCACCATTAATGAGTGACGCTAGGTAAAGAAGTAATAACTTCTCTGAATCTTCATTTACTTTTCTTTAAAATGGAGAAAATATTCCTTGCCTCAGCCTCCTCACATGAGGAGCGTGAGGAACTAGGAAGAGGACTCACCTAAAATGGACTCATAGACTATTACTAATTTTCCATACAGATGTTACGAATTGGGTGAACATTAGGGGCTATGGAAAATCTTGAGAAGAGCCCTGGACATTAAGTCAGACTCAGACATGAGTCAGAACTCTGGCTCTTCTTCTCACAAGATCTCACTTTGAATATGTAACCTCCTGGAGCCTCTTGTGGAGGCTTTTGTGTAAAAAGAGAATAACAAACATGTATGCCCAGTAGCAGGGATGGAAGTAACCTAAACATCCATCAGCAGGAGACTAGCTAAATTAAGGATGCTTTGTCCATGCTGTCAGAGGAGACACTTCTCCCCACTTCTGGTTTCTGTGGGAGGGATTCTGTAAGCATCCCCACGGCCTCCCTCTTGCTTTTGAGTCACTCTACCCCTGAAAAGGTGGCATCTGTGTGGCAGAGCTCGGCTTGGCTTTATCCTTTCCATTTTGGGACGGAGCTAAGCTACACAGACGGATTCTGTGTGCATACGCTCAGTATTAACAAGCCTGCTTGACTAGTCACATCAACACCAGCCTCTATTTGCAATAAAGTTATATCTGTGGCCTCCATTTGTTTCCTTCTCAAATTGTTCAGAACCCTGGGGACAGGGAAAGACAGATGCTACTTACCAGATCCTCTCAAAACTCCAACATATATGTTGAAAGCTATGTTGTATTAAAAAGAAAAAAAAAATGGGCGCCTGGGTGGCTCAGTGTGTTAAAGCCTCTGCTTTCGGCTCAGGTCATGATCTCAGGGTCCTGGGATTGAGGCCCGCATCGGGCTCTCTGCTCAGCAGGGAGCCTGCTTCCTCCTCTCCCTGTCTCTCTGCCTGCCTCTCTGCCTACTTGTAATTTCTCTCTCTGTGTCAAATAAATAAATAAAATCTTAAAAAAAAAAAAAAAGAAAAAAGAAAAAAAAAGGAGGTAAAGCCCTATGTATCTACTGTCATGGAAATTATTTTGAAATATTTTAAATGAAAACTCTCAGGTCTAGAACAAATTATTTACTGTGTTCCCATTTATATAAAAATATAGGCTGCATTCACAGAGAAGTGTACACATATTTAATTAGAAAATTAACAGGAAAAATATAGAAGAAACTATTTACTCCGGTTTCTCTTGGGGATAGAAACTGAGAATGTGAGGCGAGAAATATATATGCTCTAACATGCCTTTTAGTTACACTTGCATTATTTTTGAAATTAAAACATATATAAAAAATTTACATCCATCACATTGCTGTGTGGAGGAATAAACATTATAGCCTAGGTAAATAAAACCTGCATCGAGTCAGAAAGTTCAGCTTCTTCTTTATTTTTCTACCAGGAAGTCAGCCCCCATTGCAAACACTATCTATTCCTCTTGAGTTGTTGCAGGTCACTTTCTTAGGGCACTGCACTCTGAGTTCTCAGCCTTAGCTGTGTCCCTGGTCATCAGAGGGTCTCCACTACTAGAAAGCAAGCTACAGGGCAGCAAGGGGCCCCCAACCATAGCCCTTCAAGCTCCCAGCCCAGCCTCTGACCAGAGAGGAGAGCCAACATGTGTTTGCAACACTAAACAGCATACTAGGCCCTTAGTGCCTAAGCCAACCATCTACTCTAATTGTCATGGAGCTGGAGTTGGGATAAAGAAAACCTTCTCATGCCTCCGCGGAGCAGGAAGCACTGCTTCAAAGAGCGGCTGAGGCTCCCCCCAGAACGTGAACTCAGCGGGTGACATTATGCGCAACATCACCACATGTGTGCTGTTCTGAACTACCACCATCTCCTCACGTGGAAATTTTAAATGGAAACATACGGCTAGCACAAAACAAATCTGACTTTTTTCCCTCTGTGTGTTGGGTCATTATTTATCAGAGTTTAAGAAAGTGTAAAATAAAAATCACCAAAGGAATGGAAAATGAGCGGCAAGCTCGTTTGAAGTTTTTGTTTGTTTGTTTGTTTGTTTGTTTGTTTACCTTGGATGTGGTTTATGAAGTTACACATTGGTGCTGAGAAGCTTGGCTAAAATCCATCTTAGGTAATGGCGGATTCTGGTTGAAGGATCATGGGCTAGGAAGTCATGGAGAATGGGTCCAAGTTGTGGTTCCAGTCCCTGGGGTCTGTGGCACATGTTCTCCAATCCTTCATTCTCACTGCTCTGAAATGAGAGTAATACTTGCCTTGAGGGTATAGTACCTGTAAAGTATCAGAGAGATGCCTTATATGTGGTAATAATTATTAATACAGAAATTAATGTAACCAAATAATAGAATTGACTATGACTAATCATCCGTTCAGTTATTCATCTTGTATCCCTCCCCTGCCCCGCCGCTCTGTGATCTCTCAGAGGGCAGAAATTTCTTTTGCTCATTTTTATGACCCGAGCACTGAGCACATTGTCTTATTTATAGCTCACTTCCCAATAAAGGAGAGATAGAATTGGAAATAACTTCAAACCATGCTAACCAATGTCATTTCCAATCATACTCAACATGAACCCATGGATCAGAGCATTAGGCCTCTTCCTTCTTCCTTTTCACATAACACACTCAATCTAAGAAAGGGAAAACATTGGGCCAATTGCTCCTTAACTCCTATATGATTTCTAAGAATTAGCTAGAAGCACGATCCTTGAGTTGAGAAACCAAATAATTACCAAATTATTATAACTTAGCAATACACAATTTAAATCTCCCTTTAAACCTGGGTCTGCTTTTGGGAAGTCAAGTTATGTTTTAAGTAACTTACTCTGGAACACAGAAACAGAAAGTTGCAAAAATAATTACAATATAAAATGTGTTAAACAGTGTTTGCAATAGAAAGCTGGTCATTTCAATTCCCTAAATATATACTAAACTGCAGTGTGCCAGGCAAAATGAGACACAGAAAACCCCAACATGAGTAAGACATGCTCCTATTCCAAAAATATTATGCTTGCCATCTAATAAAATGACCCTCCAGTTTCTTTCTCTATTTTTGTTTTTCTAAATTTATAAAGGCTGTTTAAAAAACTGCTATCAATCCCTGCTGCCTCACTAATCCACTCATGTAAGAGAATTCTGATTAACACAAAATGATTTTTTAAAATTCCTTATCAATCAATGAGTATTCATTTTGCAACTACAATACTCTGAGCCCGGCTTTGTTTAAACATAGATGCACAGTTTACATGTGCCTGACATTCCTACAATACGGGTAGGTGTTAACCTCTGTAATTTTTAAATTATGTACCTAAAAGCAAGACAATATTTATCTTAAAATATACTAAAATACAATGTGATGTGTATGTATTTAAGTTTCAATGGACTTTTTGTTGAGATATAATTTACATAGGATATATAATTTGATAAATTTGACAAATGCATATATCTGCAGAAATGTCACATTCCTAACAAGTCAGAAAACTATCACCCCAGGAAGTTCCCTCCTGCCATATCCCAATCAGTCCCTACCCTCACACTCTTCAGAGGCAACCACTGTTCTAATTTTTGTTACTCTGTATTAGATTTACCTGTTCTGGGACATCATATAATCATATAGTATATACTCTTTTGTGTTAGGCTTTCTTTGCTCAACATTAAGGCTTTGAAATTTGTCCATGTTTTTGTAGGTTTTTTTTTTTGTTGTTGTTGTTGCATAATACTTCATTGTAGGGACATACTACAATATATTTATCCATTCTGCTGTTGGTGGATATCTAGGTTTTTTCTTGTCGCGAGCTACTATGAATGAAGAAGTTATAAGCATCTTTTTGAAAATCTTTGTGTATTTATGTTTTACTTCTCTTGGTTAAATATCTAGGAGGAAAATCCTTGCGATGCAATGTAGGCTACATTTAACTTTATGAGCAATTGCCAAGGAGTTCTGAACTTCTACGGGCAATATTTAAGAATTCTGTTTATGGAGGCATCTGGGTGGCTAAGTTGTTAACTGTCTGCCTTCAGCTCAGGTCATAATCCCAGGATCCTGGGATTGAGCCCCATGTTGGGCTCCCGGCTCAGCAGAGAGCCTGCTTCTCTCTCTCCCTCTGCCTGCCACTCCCCCTGCTATGCCCTCTCTTTGTCAAATAAATTAATGAAATCTTAAAAAAAAAAAAAAAAAAAGAATTCTGTTTATGCCCTACACCTATCAAAATTTGATGTCAATCTTTTCATATTAGTCTTCCCTGAAAAACATTGGTGTTGAACACTTGTTGACATGCTTACAGACCATTTATATACATTTCCTTTTTAAAGTTTTGTCTCATGCCTTTTGCCCACTGTAATTGTTTTTCTTTTTCTTTTTCTTTTTTTTTTGTCTGTTAATTCTGTTGTTGAAATTCTTCACATGTCTTTTGTAAGCTATAAGATCGTAAATATTTTCTCCTAGGCTGTAATTTCTCTATTCATTTTCAAAAACGTGTCTTTTGTTGAGAAGAGTTTGCAATTTTGGTGAAATGCAATTTACCAGCTTTTCTTCTATAGATAATACTTTCTATGAACCATCAAAAAATGTGTCCTACTCCAAGGTCATGAATATGTTTTCTCCTATAATTTCTTCTAGAGGTTTATTTGTTTTAACTTTTATATTTTCATTGGGTGTGATGGTTAATTTTATGTGTCAGCCTGACTGGGCTACAGGGTGCTCAGAAAGTTGGTAAAATACTTCTGGGTTTGTCTGTGAGGCAGTTTCTGGAATAGATTAGCATTTGAATTGATTGAGTGAAGAAGATCACATTCATTAATGAGGGGAGGCATCATCCAATTCCTTGAGGGCCTTCACAGAATAAAAAGGAGAAAGAATGAATTTCTTCTCTCTTCTTGAGTTGGGACATCTATCTTTTCCTACTTTTGGATATCAGTGTACTGATTCTCAGATCTTTGGATTCGACCAAAGTTTACACTATCTGCCTCCCAGGTTTACAGATTCCATGCCTTGGGGATGTTAATAAATATAGATTCATTCTCTTTGATATATGTAGATCAATTCAGATTTTCTCATTTTTCTCATATCAGTATTGGTCGTTTACATCTTTTGAGGAATTTGTCCTTGTCAAAATAAATTATAGTATAATAAAAAATGATAATGTTATTCTCTTAAAGTCAATAGGATAGGAGATTTGTCTCCTATTAAATAATGGACATTTGCAATTTGTATTTTCTCTTTTTTCTTAAACAGTCCAGCTAGTGGTGTATCAATTTTATTGATCTTTTCCAGGAATCAGTGTTTTGTTTCATTGATTTTCCCTGTTGTTTGTTTCTTACCACCTCATTGATTTCTACTCTTATCTTTATTATTTCCTTCCTTCTACTTATTTTGTATTTAATTTGCTCTTCTTTTTCTAGCTTCTTAAGGTAAAAGCTTAGAGCATTGATTATAAATCATTGCTATGGTCTAATCTAAGCATTTAAAGCTATAAATTTTCTGCTAAGCACTATTTTATGGTACTCCACAAATTTTAATATGCTGTGCTTATATTCTCATTTATTTTAAAATATTTTAAATATTAATTTTGACTTCTTTGATGGGGTATTTAAATCTTTCTTCATTTATAAATGTTTAGAAATGTTTTTCCTATGATTTCACTGTAGTGAGATAAGATACTTTTAAATTTATGGTTTGCTTTCTGACTCAGCATGTGTTTTATCTTGGTGAATGTTCTGTTTTCTGGAAAATAGTATACATTTTCTTATAAATATAAATATATATGTATGTATATATCTTATAAGTATCAGTTGTGTTAAGTCAATCAATAATATTGTTTAAATCTTCTATATCCTCACTGATTATTTTGGTATAATTGTTCTAACAGTTACTCAAAAGTATTAAAATTTTGAGGTCAATGTGTGGATTTGTCTATTTCTCCATTTTATTCTGCCCATTTTTGCCTCATATATTTTGAAGTTCTATTACTAGCTATATAAGCATTTAGGATTGTTATATCTTATTATGCCTTCTTGGTGATTGATTGTTCCTCATTATTTCCTCTTTATTTCTGGTTGTATTTTTTTGTTCTGAAATCTATTTTGTTTAATATCAATATAGTCACTCCAGCCTTCTTGTGATTAGTTTTTCATGCTATGTTACTCTACTCTTAAACTATGTAAGTCTTTGTAGTGCATTAAAATATTTCTTGATCTTCATGATCTTTTAACCAGTCTGACAAGCTTTGTCATTTAGTTATAGAGTTTACTCCAATTACATTTAATACAAATATGAATATGTTTTTATGTTTTTTCTTACTCTTTGTTTCTTGTTTGTCCCACTTGTACTTAGTTTTCTTTCCTGCCTTCTGTTGGATATATTAAATATTTTGTAGCCCCATTTATCTCTTCTATCTTAAGATTTTAATAGTTTTATTTTATTTTTTCCTAATTTTTATTTAAATTCTATTTAGTTAACATACAGTGCATGTTTCAGGAGTACAATCCAGTGATTCGTCACTTACATACAACACTCAGTGTTCATTATATCAAGTGCCCTCCTTAATACCCATCACCCATCTAGCCCATCTACCACCCACCCACCTCCCTCCATCACCCCTTAGTTTATTTTCTGTCTTTAAGAGTCTCCTATGGTTTGGTTCCCTCTCTCTTTTTTCTTGTTTCCCCCCCACCCATATGTTCATCTGTTTTGTTTCTTAAATTCCACACGTGAGTGAAATCATACAGTATTTGTCTTTCTCTGACTGGCTTATTTTGCTTAGCATAATATATTCCAGCTCTATCTACATCATTGCAAATGGCAAGATTTCATTCTTTTTGATGACTGAGTAATATTCCATCACACACACACACACACACACACACACACACACACACACTATCTCTTCTTTTTCCATTCACCAGTTGATGAACATTTGGGCTCTCTCCATAGTTTGGCTGTTGTTGATAATGCTGCTATAAGCATCAGTATGGATGTACCCCTTCAAATCTATATCCTGTATCTTTTGGCTAAATGCGTAGTAGTGCAATTGCTGGATCATAGGGTAGTTCTATTTTCAACTATCTGAGGAACCGCCATACTGTTCTCCATAGTGGCTGCACTAGTTTGCATTTCCACCAATAGTGCAAGAGAGTTCCCCTTTCTCTGCATCCTCAGCAACACCTGTTGTTTCTCATATTGTTAATTATAGCCTCCTGACAGGTGTGAGTTGGTTTCTCATTGTGGTTTTGATTTGTATTTCCCTGATGATGAGTGATGTTGAGCATCTTTTCATTTATCTATTAGGCATCTGGATGTCTTCTTTGGAAAATGTTTACTCACTCCCTCTGACCTTTTCTTAACTAGATTGTTTTTTGGATGTTGAGTTTGATAAGTTTTTATAGATTTTGGATACTAACCTTTTTTCAGGTATGCCATTTGCAAATATCTTCTCCTGTTCTGTAGGCTGCCTTTTAGTACGCTGATTATTTCCTTCACTATGCAGAAGCCTTTTATCTTGATGAAGTCCCAATAGATCATTTTTGCTTTTGTTTCCCTTGCCTCTGGTAACGTGTCTAGTAAGATGTTGCTACAGCTAAGGTCAAAGATGTTGCTGCATGTGTTCTCCTTTAGGATTTTGGTGGTTTCCTGTCTTACATTTAGGTCTTTCACCCATTTTGAGTTTATTTTTCCGTATAGTGTAAAAAAGTAGTTCAGTTTCATTCTTCTGCTTGATGCTGTCCAGTTTTCCCAAAACCATTTGTTGAAGAGACTGTCCTTTTTCCATGGGTTATTCTTTCCTGCTTTGTCAAATATTAGTTTGCTATATGGTTGTGGGTCCATTTCTAGGTTCTCTATTCTATTCCATTGATCCAAGTGTCTGTTTTTGTGCCAGTACCATACTGTCTTGATGACTATAGCTTTGTAATATTGCTTGAAGTCTGGAATCATGATGCCTCCAGCTTTGTTCTTTTTCACAATTGCTTTGGCTACTTGGGGTCTTTTGTGGTTCCATACAAATTTTAGGATTGTTTATTCTAGCTCTATGAAAAATGCTGGTGGTAATTTAATAGGGATATCTAGGATTTTAATTGTTTCTGTATGGATTACTATGTGCATCCTCAACCTAATTTATCTTGAACATAATACCTCTTCACATATGAGAACCTTACAATTGTATGCCTCCATTTACTTTCTTCTATTCTTCGCAGTATCTGTTGCCATATATTTCATTCTACATATGTTATAAAGCCCATGTTACATTGTATTTAGATTTTGTTTTAAATAGTAACAGTCATTTAAAGTAATTTAAAATGAAAATTTATTTTCTAGATATTTATCACTTCAGGTGCTCTTTATTCATTTGTATGATTTGAATTCTTAATCTTTCAGTCTGAAGAAGTTTCTTTAATATTTTTTTTTACTGTACAGACCTGCTTTGTTAATTCTCTCAGCCTTTTTTTTTTATTGTGTCTTTACTTCACCTTTAATTTCAAAGACTATTTGCTGCAAGTAGAATTCTAGACATATGGAGTTCTTTTCTTTCAGTACATTAGAGATGTTGCTTCACAGTCTCCTGACTTGCTTCCTTTTTGATAAGAAGCTCATGCTCATTTTTACCTTTAATCTCCAGAAGATAATCTCTTTTTCTTTTCTGTATTAAAGATTTTTCTCTTTATGTTTGGTTTTCATGGATTTGACTATGAATTGCTTAAGTGTGACTGCTTTTCTCCTGGTTACTGGTCATATTTTCTTGATTCTTCACATGTCTAGCAATTTTGTTTAGATTATAGATTTGTATTATCTTCTTTAAAGAGTTTTAAGTTTTGTGTTTCTAGCAAATTAATTTACTGGTAGATTGTCTTGATCCCATTGAGACCTACATTTATATTTTATTAGGTTGGGTCTAGAGTGGTTCTTACTATTCATAAGGCAAGTCCTTTCGGCAGTCTCAGGTGAATTCCAAAGTTGCAACCTGGCTACGTGGACTCCAAGGTCTCCTAACACAGTGAAATCTTTAGAATCACACTGTTCCTCTCACACGCACCAATAGTCATTGTCTCCCAGAACTCATAGACTCATGACTTATAGGTACACAGCTTAGTATTCAGCCAAAGACTCAAGAGAACCCCCAATGCGGAGTTCTGAAGCTCTTTCTCTAAAATATTCCTTTTCTTCATAACACTGCCCCACAAATTCCAACTATCACAGCAGCCCTAAATTATGGTCTCTATTTTCTACATCTCAAAAGACCACTTCTGGCTTTGACCTCTACAGCCTGGAACTATAATTTTGAAAGTGTCCCTGTGAAAAAAGTCTGGGTAAATATGGAGCTCACCTCAAGTGTAACCCTTTTTCCAGTGATCATAGTCCTGTTCTATATGTTGTTCAGCTATATGGAAATATTTACTTCATATAGGCTGTTTAGTCTAATAATCTAAGGAAGGTAAGTCTGATACATATTAGTCCATCATGGTTAGAATTGGAAGCCTAAATCTAAACTATATATTTATGACTAAAGGTGAAAGAAGAACTTAGAGCAATATAAGATTGTCAATTAAAATAGTTACTAGTATTTTGTTAAGTAACGACAAAATTCTATGAAAGGCTGTTATTCCAAAAATGAGGAAACAGACTGAGAGAGGTTAACTGAGGTCAGTTGATAAGTGGCAAAGCCAGGATTTGAACCAAGAGAACTTTTACCTCACAGACTACATTTTTCCTACTAACCACTATGCTTAAAGAAGTCAAAACTTGTTTCTAACAGAAATGGAGGCTTGGACTGGGCTTTACAGATTTGGTGGGCTTCAAATTGGTGAACAAGTTAGTGGGAGCAAAAATCACATCCCAGGTAAAGGGAACAGAATGTGGTGGGAAGCAGATGAGAGCCAAACTAGAGAGGCGAGATTTTGTGTGGACATATTAGAGACAAAGTTGAATAGTTTGTGTGAGGTCAGTTTATAGAGGATAATATAATTTGATCAAAAAAGAAAAGAGAAAGAAGAGAGAGGAAGGAAGAGAAGAAGGGAGGGAAAGACACAGAGAAAAGAAGTGGTATTACCTTATCAAGATGTTTTAGTTTATAGGTTATTATATTTTCATCACAGATTTTTTTTTATTTACTGGTAATTACATACTATATATACTTTGTCTGATATACATATTACAGAATCTTTCCTTTCATTGTTTATAGCTTCATGAATACTGAAGTCTCTGCCAGTCATGTTTACACAGATGATTAAAGAAGTTGAAAAGAGAAGGCAAAAACAGAAAAGGTGAATTTTACCTTTTTTTTTTCTATTCATGTCTGGTTGGTTTTCATAGTAATGTAAAGAGTGTCTCTAAGCCTCCTCAAATATCAAAAAGACTAGAGTCACTGAAATTCCCTTTCTGAGATCACAAGAGATATCTTGCCTCTCCTCATTTAGCTAAAATATTATCTACAAAGTCTTTCTTTCAGCTCATGACCTCCTCATCCACAAGGATCACAATCTATATACAACTATTATTGGAGCCATCTCTCTGCTGGAGGCAGGGTCACAAACCTGCCTTCCCAATCCTAACTTGTGAAGAGAATCCCCATTCTTCAGCTATACAGAACTGCTTTCTTTGTACGGAAACTAACTTTAAAGACGATTATATGTTTGGTATTGAAGATTTGAAATTTCTTAAAAGATTTACAGAATGGCTTTGATCTTTCTAAATGATATTTAGGATTTGACTGCTTTAGCACTGTTCTCCTCAATGTCTAATTTTGTTAATAATCCCAATATCAACTAAGTTACACTGACCATTTTCTATGTACCAGGAACTATGATCTCTATAAGAATTATCTCATTGAATCCTCACAACAGCACTAGGAAGTGGGTTCTATTATAATCATCCCCATTTCACAAATGAAGAAACTGAAGTTTGGAATACTTGAGTAACTTGTTCAAGAGTACACAGCGGTGAATTGCTACATTAAGAGTTAAACTCAGAATTTCAAACACTTGAAGAAGATAAAACCCAACCCTTGAGCATACATATAGGCAGTAAAAGTGTTCTCTGTAAGGACTTCACATATAGCAAAAATGTTTAGAATCAGACATACATAAATTCAAATTATGGCTCTCTCGTTTTCCAGGTAGGGGACTTTGGGAAAATTACTTATTCTATGTTATCCTATTTGTTTATCTCTACGATTTCATGAGATTAATACCTCTTTGTGAGTTCATGATAATTAAATAAGATAGTATCTGTAAAGTACCCAGTACATAAGGGGGAAATAATAGTAGCTACCATTTTTATTCTATTGTGCTCCCCATCTTGAGTCAAATTTAAGATTCAGATTTCCCTAAAATGCTGTTCCACCACTTTCTAGTTCCATGACCCTAGGTGTGTTAATTTTTCTAGGCTTCAGTTTTGTCATCTGAAAAGGTAAGGATGATAATAATAATTACATATCCGTGAAGTTGTAAGAAGCAGGTAAGCTAGGGGAACCTGGGTGGCTCATTCAGTTGGGCATCTGACTCTTGATTCTGGCTTGGGTCAAGACCTCAGGGTTGTGGGATTGAGCCCTACATTGGGCTCTGCACTCAGCAGGGAGTCTGTTTGAGATTCTCTCTCTCTTCTCCCTCCCCCTCCCTGTGTACTCTCTGTTTCTCTCAAATAAATAAATGAATCTTTAAAAATAAAAAAGTAGGTAAGCTATATAGCAATCCCTGACACACCATAAATGTTCAGTGTGTTATCTATTATGATGATCATGATGATGGCTGGACAAAATGATATAGTGGGTTTGTTTAAACTTCAATCATTTGAGGACCAGTATGCATGAGAACATGATTTAGAGGAAATTCATAATCTTGAAGAGGTTTGTTACTTGGGTTTGTGTCCTGGCCCTGCCCCCACAGACTCGTATAAAATCCCAGGGAAGTGCTATCCCCTATCAAGGCCACTGCGGATGCCCACTTACAGAAAAGAATCTAATGGGAAAAGAACCATCCTTCTCCCTACACTTTGTCACTGAATAGCAAAGACCTTGGGCACAGTGCTGGCTCAGGACCTCTATAATGGGATTGGGTAGAACAGCGGAGGCACCCATAGTACCAGGAGAAAAGCAGATGGTGAAAGGTGGTGAAAGAGACTATATAGCCCTTAGAGAACCATTCACAGCAGAGTAGCAGCAGGATATAGCAAGGGCAAGTTTGTAGGTGAGCACATCTAGGGACTTGCAGAAATAACTGAGGAAGACTTTTCAGAGAACTCTATTATACAGGTAGAGGCAATGAGCCAGAGTAATTTGAATAATGACTAATAAGGTGACCTCATTTATATCCATAGACTGGTGAGGTCTAGAGAAATTCAGGTTACATTATAATAAAAACAAGTAATTATTATTATTATTATGGTGTAATTGCATTTGAAGCACAGATTTTGCTCATAGCTGCTTGCTTGACACTTTGAATTGCACCAATTTTCTAGTGGCACAGACCCAATTTTCTAGTGGTTTGAGTTTTGACTTTCTCTTGACATTGCTTAGTGGGTCAACATGAGTAAGCTTTTAAGAAATTGTGTTGTTTGTTCCTTAAGTACATTTATTTCCCTTTTTAAAATGCTGACGTGTTTTTCCATATGCCTAATTAAAATTTGCATAAACCTTCATGTTTGTGTTTTCCCTTGTATCCTATGAGAATAGTTATTTTTTAAATGGACCTAATTAATATAGAAACAATTGGAAATAGGAGCCCCTGCATTAGTAAATTATTATTAAAACCTAAAAAATATTCTTCTTGAGAGTGCTGATCCAAGAGGCTACCATCTCAAATATTTGTGTGACAGCCTTATCCAGTCTCATCCGTATTGTAAACTCATCAGAGAGATTAAGGAGTAGGGTAAACTTTTTTATATATTTGTTTTATTTTGTTTGGTTTTCTCGATGTTTAAGAAAGCCGCAAAGCTACAATCACCCTGTTTTAAGTCTCATAAATACAATACATTAGGGACAAGAGTTCAGTTTTCATCAAAAGGCCAATTTATAAATCCAGTACTGTCGAGGTAGAATTTTTTGCTTTAATTTCTCCATAAATTTCCCCCCCCAAAAAAAATTCTCCCAAAAGGCAAATAATCTGTGAACTGATAGTGAAGTTGCTCAAGGAAATGAAGAATGTTTTCAGTAAAAGACAACAAAATATGTTACATCTTTTAAAATTTAACTTCAAAGAGGTTATGTTTATTTGGCAAAATATCTAAAGATTTAAGTTGCTCTATGTAGGCAAAGTAAGACTTACTATGAAACTCATCTTCATCCAATCCTGCATTGCAGACATTGATGAGAGTGTTATCAGTTGCTTAGGTGGTTAAAAATGGACTTCCCCAAATATTTCTTATGATAACTAATCTTTCCAATACTTACATGTGGAAAGTATGCTAATAACAGTGGCTAATCAAAAGGTAACTGCTGATTATTTCTGACTCACACTCACCCTTAAGGAGCATAAATCCTTTGAAGAAAGATAAACTTTTCAATATATCAATAAGTATTTTGAAGCAGAGTCAATATCATTATTACTTAAGAATAACTATCAAACACTTAGAGCCACTGTCCTTTTGTAGATTCTATTACTTGTCTAATCACAATTATATGGGGAGGATTATTACTCCTCTTTACAGAGATAAAAAATGAGGCTCGAAGAACTTAACTTACCTAAGACCACACAATCCAGTTTAAGAGATATGAATCTAACCCATGGAACTTGTACCAGCAAGCTTGCTCTTATCTACCATATTACATACGAGGCATTATGATCAAAGCTAAGAGACAGATAAAAGATCTCTAAGCCTAACAATCTGCCTCAATTTTACAATTTTATAATAATATAATATAAATATAATTTTATAATTTTATAATCTCATATCTAGTAGAAGAAGATGATGCTACAAGACAAAACCACCTCAGGAGTTTGTCCCAAGGCTCTGTCACCCATTCCAAGGCCAGGTGCCTGGATACTTAGGGAAGGGAAGCATGGAGGCATTCAATTACCTTACCCTCAAAATAGGCCATGTTGAAAAGTAAAATTTGCCAGGACCAGCATCACAAAATTTTACATATATAGAAACCATCTAGTACTAAATCTTGAGATTCAGGGGAATACAATGAGTGTTTTGGAGGAAAGAAGTGGAGATGCCTGCCACAAAGGAGGTCAACTGGCAGCAGGGAATTAGCTTAACGTGGGAAAGGCAGCAGAATGTGTCCACTTGACAACTCAAATTTCTACGCTCCTAGTGGTGTCAGTGTGGCTATATGACCTGGTTAGAGGAAAGCTAGCAATTAAACTTTTTTTTATTTGATGTTAGTGACACTTGGCTTTGACAAAAACCACTTTCATAAAGCAGAAACCAACTTGTTCCATAGGGCTTCCTATTTGTATTATACTTTTTCAAGGTAAGAGATTAATTCTCCAGCTTCTGAAGAAAATTTTTCACAGTTTATTTTCACTACCCTTGTGTGGAAGTGACCTGAATTAAAATGACCTAGTCTATTACGGATTTTTTCCCTCTAAAATTATAGTTGTGCTATAATGTGCAAATTTTCATTGCTTTTCAACATGAAATTAAAATTACATAGTTATAAAAAGAAGAACTTCGATTTACAATTTTTGAAAAGAAGTCTTGGACTTCAAAGTATAATTACCTAGAGCTCATTAAAATGCAGGATTATTAACCCAAGAGCTGAAGTTTCTAGTAATAGTGGATCTTTTATAAGAGTAATTATAAGAGTCATAAATATTAAGCATGAAAGTAACACTCTGCATTTAAAGGGAAAGTGTGTGCTCCCATCTTTGCCAAACTTAATGTGAAAAAGAAGACAATGAAGAAGGTGCCAGGTTGTTAAAGAGCCAAGCGCTTTAAGTCCTAAATGTGGACTCCTTATTAATGAAAGGCATTATAATAAAAAGTTCCAAAAAGTTATATGTATGAAAAGTCAATGGGTAAAATGTATTAATTAGTAGAAAAAGTATCTAAGTAGCATGTTAAATAGGCTTTTTCCTAAACTGTTCTTAGGGGGGGAAAAAGCAAGTAGAAATAGTATATTGAATATGATAAGAATTTTGTAAAAATGTGAAGAGAAAATGACTGGAATGAAATATGCTTAAACAGGGCGCCTGGGTGGCTCAGTGGGTTAAAGCCACTGCCTTCGGCACGAGTCATGATCCCAGGGTCCTGGGATCGAGGCCCGCATCGGGCTCTCTGCTCGGCAGGGAGCCTACTTCCTCCTCTCTCCTCTCTCTCTGCCCGCCTCTCTGCCTACTTGTAATCTCTCTCTCTGTATCAAATGAATAAATAAAATCTTTAAAAAAAAAAAAGAAATACGCTTAAACATTAATAGCAGTAATTTCTACATGGTAGAGTTACAGTTTTTATTTCCAAGATTTCTAGTTCTGCTTCATAATGGTTTACTCTTATTTTATATTAAAATGTTATCCTTCAAAACTCTCTGGATATATATAAATTGATTGTATTTTGTGGCTGCCTGTCCTTTGAATTATGTTTTACATCTATTCACCCAGATTGTCTAAAGGGAAAGGTTGGAGTTGCTGCAAGCTTGCCTAGGTGTGTCTTCTATTATGTGTTGGTGTAGGAGTGGCGGGGAAGGTAGGTGTGCGACTGGGCTCCATTCCACTCTGATTGGTATTTTAGAATGAACATTCCTTTCCCTTCCAGGTTCTCTCTAGTCTCTAGGAGAAATGCCCTGTCTCCACACCCAAAGTCCTACACTTCTTGCTTTCATCTGGAGGTAGACTGTACCATTGCTGTCCCTGGAACATCCTACCTGTTCCCTCCACAAAATCCTCTATGTAGCATCTTTGTTCTGCTTCCTCTTTGTGTAGCACTTGCCTCCATAGATGATGTCTCCCTTCTCCTGGGATTATTCCCATTTTGTGACACACTAAAATTTGTTTGGAATATGTGTTATATATTTAATCATTTACAATCAAAAATTCTTCCTGTTGTTTCTAAATATTTGGACTGAAGAGGCAGATCACAAATTGTATTTAATATGCCATCTTAAAACAGAAAAAGTAAACAAATGTGAATTTTTAAGTGTTACCTTAAGACTACCATTTCAGTAAAGTTATTATTATTTTGTTTATTAAAGAAAACAATAACAGTGGTATAATGAACATTGGGATGCTCATATTTTTTCAAGATCTGGAATTCCATTCTTTTGGATAAATACCCAGGAGTAGGATTGCTGGATCATATGGTAGTTCTATTTTTAGTATTTTGAGGGACCATTATACTGTCTTCCATAGCAGCTGCACCATTTTATATTCCCACCAACAGTCTGCAGGGGTCCCAATTTCTCCATATCCTCACCAACTCTTGTCTCTTGTTCTTTTGACAACAGACATCCTAATAGATGTGAGGTAATATCTCACAGTGATTTTGATTTACAGTTCCCTGATAATTAGTGACAAGAAATACCAGAGAAATATCACATACCTGTTGTTCATGTGTTCATATACCTGCCGGTTATTTGTATGTCTGTCTTCTTTGGAGAAATGTCTCTACAAGTCTTTAGCCCTAAATGTGTATGTATGTATGTATGTATATATACACACACATATATAAGAATGATGGTTATCAGGGGCTGGGAGAATGGGGAAATAGGAAATTGCTAGTGAATGGGCATAAAATTTCAACTTGTAAGATGAATAAAATCTAGGCATCTGTCATACAACACTATACTTATTTAACAATACTGTATTATGTATGCACTTAAGAAATTGTTAAGAGGGTAGATCTCATATTAAGTATCCTTACCATATAAAATAAAATTTTAAAGGTAAAAAATAAAGATGGAAAATTAAATTAATTGATACCTAAGGCATCAAGTTCAAAAGATACGACAGAGGTAGTACCACAACCTTGTCCTGGGTTTTGTTTTTTAGTGTTGTTCTGGTGTTATGATTTTTTTTCATTCTGAGAATTTCCCTTTCTTTCCTTTTGGTAAACAAGTGAAGATTCCTCACTTAAAGATTGATTCTTTAACTTTATTAAGGAATAGCATATATAGTCAAATAGTCAAGTAATAATTAAATTTAAAAATATAAAACTATTAAGAAATCTAATTGTGTATTATGCTTGCTGATAACTTGAAGCAATGCAACTGAAGAAAACTTGTTTATTCATCATACCTATCTGGGGATATGTCATAAAGGCTAGATCACCCAAAGATTGTCACTTTGTACTAAAAGAAAATGTCAGCCAGTATTTTCAAACAGTTCCCTTGAAAATGCTATGAACAATATAGTATCACTGCAATTCTCTCAGAACCCTCTTGATAAATTAGCATTTAACCAAAACACTCTGAGTCAATCTTCATTGATCAATACATTTCCTATAGAACTTTACTATTTTTTAAATAAAGATTGAGAATCAAATGAAAATAATAACCAGAAAAAGGAAAATACGAAAATAGTTATTTTCCTAGCTCATGAGTTTAAATTTTCAGGTTGAATTTTATCCTCTTGAGGTTCAAGTTCTATTTTCAGCCAACAAAATGAGATTTCCTAGTTGTGTAAAAAAGACAAAGCCCCAAATTCTTTCAAACATCAAGCATGTCTTAATAAAGTACATCTGATGACTTAAGGGTAAAGAAATCAAAACCAAGTAGATTGGATTTCTTTTTAAATACACAGGGGTTAGAAAATGAAGGGGGAGAGGCTTGACACAGAATACATTTGGCTTTGCCTGAGCCTAAAATATTTAGGGGAGGGGGAGTTGAAATTATTTTCCAAGCTCTAAATATGGTTTGTTGCTTCAATAAGTAAAATTTATGGTATTAACTTTTCCTGAGGACAATTACAAGGAAGGAATTTTTAAATGGAAAAAAAGGAGTATTAGAATTGCAATATATTGCTGCAGACTAATTGTTGGCTAGACCCAACTCAAAGGTTCTGTCTTCTTGAACTTCTGAACTCAGGGCAGAATATTAGCAGAGATTTTATCTTGCTCTTTTATACACTGTGTAGGTGGTGGGTTTGATAAACAGCAAATTTCTGAGAAGAGTCTTGCCCAAAACCAACAAACTTCACTGGTGATACAACAGTGAAGACAGTGAATCTGATCCTGGTATTTACATCCATGGATGCCAACCCTAAACTGGGTTTCACTGACAGAGGACAGGAGGGTAGAAAGTGGTTGGTCTTAAATACCACAGCTGGGTTATAGCTAAGAAGTAAAAGAAATCATCTACAAATAATCAATAAATGTGAAAAGATTCTTGACTACACTATTAATCATAAAAATGCTAAAGTAATATAATAAAACTGTTTATTCACCAATCATTCTCACCTATCAGATTAATAGAGAGTACAAATCCTGACAGAAAATGGTTTGGGGAAGGTATAAAGAGATAGCATTTCCTTCTAATAATTTATTTTTTAAAATATTTTTATTTAAATTCAATTAGCCAACATATATTATTAGTTTCAGAGGCAGAGTTCAATAATTCATCAGTTGCATATAACACCCAGTGCTCATTACATCACGTGCCCTCCTTTCTTGTTATAACTTTCCTGAAGAAAGAAATTTCACAAAATTCAACAACAGATCCATCAATTCCACTCTAGACATTTATCCTAAAGAATTGAAGACATATTATATATATATATATATATATATATACATATAAATTTATAGGAAGAGTCATCAAATATGTTGTAATGTGGAAAAGTTATAAGCAACTCAAAAGTCAGACAATAGAGGATTGGTCTCATGTTTTATAATACATTCATAAAATAGCCATTAAAAGTGGTATTGTATCAACTCTTTATTAGGAAAATAAACTAATTTGTTTTTAAAAGGTCATATTGTCGAAAACACACTAAAATGGGAAAATGTTCACTGCTAAGTGAAAAAGAGCAAGTTAAAACACCATGTAAGAAGATTATTACATTAAAATATGTATAGATGAAGAAATTCCCCTTGTACCTTTGCTATCTTTCTGTTGGAGGGCTCAAGGACTCACTAAGTCAACACTCCCTCTGTACCAGCTCATGGTGATCTCAACCAGACTCATGGCCTTAAATACCACATTTGAGCTAACAGCTACCAAATGAATACCCCAGTCCCAATCTCTTCCTACGCTCCAAACACATGTCCAAATCTCCACTTGCATGGAAAAAGTCTCAAACTGAACATGTCCAAAGCCAGACTCCTAAGGTCTTGGTCCCCATAAAATCTTTCCAAGTCTACCTCATCTTAACAAATGCCAACTCCATCCTTAGAGACACCCACAAATCCCTGAAGGCCTCCTGTCTCCACACTAGTTTTGATATCCAACATCCAATCCACTGGCAAGCACTGGCAGGTCTTCACAATCTTCCCAGAATCTGACTGCTTCTGTGCACCTCCACTGCTATCACCCTGGTCCAAGCCAATATTGTGGCCCATCTGCGTTATTAAAATAGCCTAATATCCCCATTTTAACTCTCTCCCCATATAGTCTGTTCTCCCTGTTTTAACCATTTCTATCTACTGTCTGTTCTCTGAAGAGGAACCAGAGTGATCCTATTAAAACCTAAGCCCAAACACATCATTCTTCTGCACAAAATTCTCCAATGACTTCTAATCTCGCTTCAAAAAGAAACAAACACCAGGCATCCCGTTGGCCTCCAGGGTTCTGCCCAATGTGGCTAAGCCTTTTTGTGATGACCCCCTTCCACCAGGCTTTCCCCTGCTCACTCTCCTGCAGCTACACTTGCCTCCTTGTTGTCCCTTAAGACCTGTAACAATCATTCACTGTTCCTTCTGCCCCAAATGCCCTACCTGACATATCCACATGGATCATTTTCTCACCTCCTTCAGGTTTTTCCTCAAATATCAAAAATGGGAACTTCCCCAAATGATCTATTTAAAATAGGAACACCTCTCCTATTCCTTTCCCTTCACCTATGTCCTCCTTACTCCCCTTTCCTTGCTTGGAACCCTTCACAGTACTTATTAATGTCTAAAATACTAAAATACCATATCATATATTCATTCATTCACTTCATTTACTTTGAGTCTTCCTCCATCCCAGGTAGAATATAAGCTCCACTGGATAGGATTTTTGTCTGTTGGATTCACTGCTGTAGCCACAATGCCCAGAATGATACCTGATATATAGTAGGTGCTCCCTGATAATCACTGAGTAAATGATAAAGATGGATGCTAAAGTGAGCAGTACTTACTGCTGGATGGTAGAATTGAGATCTTTTCCTTATTTTGTGCATACGTTATTTTTAATAGGCAATTTTTAGAGCAGTTTTAGGATAACAAAACTGAGCAGAAAGGGCATTAAGGAGGGCATGCGATGTGATGAGCACTGGGTGTTATAGGCAACGAATGAATCACTGAACAAAAAAAGAGAGAAAAAGATAGTATATATATGCTTCCCATAAACTCTCTGACCCCACACACTCACAGCCTCCCCTACTGTCATCATTCTCCTTCAGAGTAGAACATTTTTTTAGTGATCAATAAATCTACATTACATATTATTATCACCCCAAGTCTATAGTTTACATTATGGTTCATTCTTGGTGTACATTCTGTGAGTTTGGACTAACATATAATAACCATTAACTAATAATGAACTAATATATCCACTATGATACTCTCATACAGAATAATTTCATTGCCCCAAAAGTCTTCTGTGCTCTAACAATTTAACCCTCCTTCCCTACTAACCCTTGGTAACCACTGATCTTTTTACGGTCTTCATAGTTTTGCCTTTCCCAGAATGTCATTTCTTTGGAATCGTACAGTTCATATTCTTTTCATATTGGTGTCTTTCACTTTGCCACATGTATTTAAAGTTCTTCCAAGTCTTTTCTTGGCTTGATAGTTCATATCCCTTTGGCACTAAATAATATTCCATTGTCTCAATATACCACAGTTTATCCATTCACCTGCTAAAGGACATCCTATCATTTATAAATTAAGATACTATAAACATGTATGTGCAGGTTTTTGTGCAGACACCAGTTTTCAACTCATTTGGGCAAAGGAGCATAATTGCTAGATCTTTGGTAAGAGTACATTTAGTTTTGAAAGAAACTTTCAAACTGTCTTCCCAACTGTACCATTTTGCATTCATGCCAGCAATAAATGAAAGTTCCTGATGCTCAACATCCTCACCGGTATTCAGTGTTGTCAGTGGTTTGAATTTGAACCATTCTAACAGGTGGTAGTGGTAGCTCCTTGCTGTTTTTAATTTGTATTTCCATAATGACTTACGATGTGGAATATTTTTATATGCTTATTAATCAACTGTATATCTTTGGTGAGATGTCTGATTTCATCCTTTGCCCAGTTTTTAGTCAGATTGTTCATTTTCTTATTATCGAGTTTTAAGAATTCTTTTATTTTGGATAACAGACCTTTATCCTTTATGGATAGGCCCATTGCAAGTATTTTCTCCCAGTCTGTAACATGTCTTCTTATTCTCTTGAGATTATTTTTATAATTGAATAAATATTCCACATTTTAAAATATGTATAATATGTCATATGCCAAATGAGTATTAAGTTATTTTTAACTGATGACTGTGTACATACCAGCTTTGTTATATTGGTTATACCATAAAGAATGCACATGGATCAACATGGCTTGAATCTATATAACTGAATAACCTCTGTATGTATTTACGTTTTTAAATATACACTTCAAAATAAATGTGGCTATTGCTGGGATTCCTCATTCTATGTAGCCTATATCCCATTTCAGTTTTTATAGGCATAGAAAAGCAAATGGCTTAACAAACACATCTAAAACAAATGCTCTATTCTTACACAAAACATCTGTCCTGAGTCCCAGATTTCCTACCTGGTGAACTAAGCAGAACTCTCACTTTGTCTTGAGCAGAAAAATGCCCCAAATACATGTTGCAGCTTGCCTTGCTTTTGGATCTATTCTGGTCTGCAGTACCAAGTAGGACTACCTTGCCAGAAGTTTCCCTAGCCCCAAAGAAATCAACCATCTCAGCTGAAATGTGTTCAAGAAGTTTATACCCCTAAAACCTCAGAGCTTCCAGTCTATCCATGATCAAGATGTCATGAGGCCAAACCTTCCCAAAAGCAAAAATTCTATTGTCCCTCTCATATTTTCCAACCCCTTCAAAATGTTCAGTTTCATAATCTTTTCCTTGCTTCCACTAAGGCCTTCCAGAAAGGTCGGAAGGCAAAAGATGTTATCTGCACCATTCTCTAGCCAAGAGAATCCCTCTACTCATCTTTATCTGCTTCTAATGGAAGAAGAGTCCTCCTGATTATTACTGATGGTTCTTAAGTACATTTCTTAATGTGTCTGAACCTCAGCCTCTATGTCTGACACGTGGAGATAATATTGTCTTCCTTTCAGGGCTATTATGAAAACTATAGATGATGTATATAAAGTACATTACATATTTCAAACACTCAAAAATGTTGCTGCTATTTTCCCATTGTTTATTTTGCTGACATTTTTCAATTAACTCCATGTCCTTCTATCTATGTCTTTCTGGACTCTCAAGTCCATGCAGCATTCCAAAGCTCTTCCTTGAGAAGGAATATGTGAGAGGGCAGAATATTCATTCTATATATTTGGGTTTTGTAAGTAACACAGCTTATGAAACGAGCTCTTTCACTTCTAATTCTCAGTTAAGTGAATGGGGAAATAAGGCCTAGATCTGATGTCAAACACTCAGCATATTCAGTAGGGTGGCTGGGTCTTAATTCAATCTGAGGACAGATTTCTATTCTACCTGGAAGATCACTAGGAAACATTTTACTGCTACAGTCATAGACTATTAGAGACGTGAGAGAACTGAAGCTCAGAGAGGGCTCTGACCCCTGGGCCATGGTAATTTTCCTTGCACACTAGCTCCTCTCACTCTCCTCTACTTACTACACTGCTCTGATTTACCATACTGCCATAATTAAAGCCCTACTTTTCCAGCCACTTACTTCAGAGGTGTAGCTGGGTGGTCTAGATCTAGCCATGAAATGACTGGGAAGGAGAAATCTTGGAGAGCAGGGTCTGCAGGATCTGAAGATGACAAAAAGACCTTATATGTTCCCTGCCTTCTCTTAATGCCCCTGGTGTTGCTGCCAGTGTGGACCCTAAGACTCCTCATTATAGTTTTGACAGCTGCTGATGACAACCTTTTTCTGTCCCTTTTTTTTTTAATTGTTGAAGTGTACCATATTAAGAGACATTCCTTGATCCCCTCTTAGCTACATTTCTGATGTATCCCCATTTCTAATTTGCTAATTTGTTCATTTATAATCAAAGGAAATATTTAAAGATTGGTTAGCAATTTTTCCTTCAACCCATGCAGCATGAATGACCCTGAATCTCTGCAACAGAGAACCACACTATGTGGTAGAATGAGCAATCTCCAGAACTAAGATGAGGCTTAGAGACTCGCCTGCGAAATTAGGTATTTCTGCTTATCTATATTCATGTGATAAGCCATAAACTGAGGTTTAGTTTCTCATCTATAAATGGGGATAAGATCAAACTTATGGGATTATTGATATTGCAACCTTTTGCAAATGATTATTCCTACAAATCACAAATATCCTAGATGATTTTAGTTTTACTTAGTTCTGACTGAATAAATGAAGATAATAGGCACACTATTTGGTAGACAAGCCTGGACACCACCAACAGAAAGCCATCATAGCCTTAGAAACAGCTCTGACACCTCAAGTGCATTGTCCAATTGAATTTTGTAGCATGAGGATGGAAGAACAATTACATTCCTAGCAAAACTGCAGTGTTACTGTAAAGATTGTGGTCATTTCTAGTGAAATGTTTGCAAAGGGTAAACATATTTCAGCTGTTAGCAAATCAAATACCAGCATGGCAGAAGGCCACCTAGTATTTAAAAGACAAACAAGATGGTAATTACAAGGAAGCCAATTAGAGATTGACAAATCCAAAATGGTTTAATGTCATCTAAGTTACTATTTAAAAGTCAGAATTTTAAATTCAGAAGATAAGAATCTTGGAAATCCTCCAGCAAAATCTTCCCTGGGGCCCAGAGCTGTAAAATGATTTACCCAAGGTCACACAAAAACTTTGAGAGTTTCTAGACAGTTCCAGGTGATATTTGAGCTCTTAAATTTTTAAACAGTTTAACCAAAATGAATGTTTAAGTTGTCCTATTAATTGTTCCATGCTTATTAAGAGCAGTTCATTTTTAAAATTTTTTGTAAGCAGACTTTGTGAGCAGACTCCCTGCTCAGTGTGGAGCCTAACACTGGGCTCAACCTCAGGACCCTGAGAGCATGACCTGAGTCCAAACCAAGAGTCAGATCCTGAACCAACTACACCAGCTAGGTGTCCCAAGAGAAGTGCATTTTAAAGAGCACTTTACATTGACCATCTCATTATTTCCTGTCAAAACCCAATGAGGTCTGAACTACTGTGTTCCCATTTAGGAGGTGAGAAAATAGAGGCTCTGAGAGATTAGTAAACTTGGTTCAAAGAGACAGAACTGTGGCACTGTCAAGCTTCAAATCCAGCCTGACACCACAGCTGGTGTTCGGTGTGTAATTTTTTCTTTCATTCTCAACCTTTGCGAAGATCAGTTATGAAAGATAAAAGAGTAATTAACCATATTGTTATATCACAAGAAAACTTAGGGTGGTCCTGGGTGGAACCTTTCTGACACCTTATCATTGACCCCAAAATGCAACTCCCAGCAAGGTTGATGGGCACTCTTCCCATACCGACTCAAGTTCTGAGCTACTGGTTTCCATAAAGCTTCAGCAAAGCCATTCAAAAACACATCAGGGCTCTAGAACAAAGATGCTTCCCTGCCCAGACACATGATGATCCAACATGTTTCTACAAATATTGTTAGAAAGAAAATTCAGGACAATGAGCACCTGTGGTGGAATAAAACATGTGCTAGGATTAAAACCAGAAAGTCTGAGTCCATAGAAAACACAGTGCTAGACTCCTAGCCTCACCTGTAAAGTAAGACAAGGCTTTGAAAGGATGAAATGAAATCATTTGGATAGACTTTGAAAAGTTATTAAAATAAATCATAAACAAATATTTGTAGACTACATCATTCTATTAAAAAATAATATGGAACAGAGAAGCCAACCTTGTGGAAAGTTTAAAACATAATCCCTGCCTTCAAAGTGTTGATAAGCTCAGCAGTAAAACAAATGTGAGTAGATATAGAAAAAAAATTGGACATCTGGTTTTCTTTCCCCATTATCTTCAGGTTACAAGTACTGTTGATATTTTTGTGATAGTGAATTTATTTTGCCTTTTGAAATTTTTTCTTAGGAGAAAGTTCTAATTTAAAATTACATTGGGTATTTTACTAGTTTAAGGTGTGGGTCTGGTTATCTACTGTTGTAACATTTAATCATCCCCAAACTAGGTGGCTTAAATTTATAACAACCACTTTTTCGCAGTTCCAGGAGTTGACTGGGCTCTGCCAACCAGTTCGGCCTCTGGGTCTCCCAGGCGAGTGCAGTCAGCCAATAGCTGGTGCTGGAATCATTTCAAGGCCTTCATTACTCATGAGCCTGGTGAATACACAGTTGATGCTGGCTATGACCTCAGACCTCCACTAGATCTCTTGTCCAGAACACACACACATGGCCTCTCCATATGGCTTCCCATGGGAGCTCCCTGCTTCCTCATGGCATGGTGCCTGGATTCCAAGAGCAAGCACCCCAAGAAGTACCTGCAGGAGCCCTATCGCATTGCATGGCCTAGCATCAGAATTTGCATGGAATGACTTTTACCGTAGTCCACAGCTTCCCATATTCAAGGGTAGTGAACATCATCCCTTCCTCCTAATAGGAGGAGAGCCTATGCCCTATTGAAAGAAGAACATGCTGATGGGAGTACACGTTGCAGTCATCTTAGAAAATACAATCTGCCACAGGACATAGTAAGCACAGTCTAAAAGTCTATTACATCATGATGAAAATTTGTTAGATAAATGTGCATAGGAGCAAAAGGAATATACAAAAAAAATAAATAACTATTAGTCTAGGGTACCGGGGTAAAAGAATCATCTCATTCTTCCAAGTGTATGTTTCTTTTCTTTTTTTTACTGAAATATTTATTTGCGTGAGTGTGTGTGTTAAAACATAAAGTAAGTTTCCTTTTTTATCATTTTTTCATTTTATTATGTTATGTAAGTCACCATACAGTCCATCATTGGTTTTTGATGTGGTGTTCCATGATTCATTGTTTGCGTATAACACCCAATGCTCCATGCAATATGTGCCCTCCTTAATACCCATCACCAGCTCACCCATCCCCTCAGCCCCTCAGCCCCTTCCCCTCTAAAAGTCCCAGAGTCCACAATCTCTCATAGTTCGTCTTCCCCTCTGATTCACCCCCTTCATTTTTCCCTTCCTTGTCCTAATGTCCTCCATGTTATTCCTTATGTTCCACATATAAGTGAAATGGTATGATAATTGACTTTCTCTTCTTGAGTTATTTCATTTAGCATAATCCCTTCCAGTTCCATCCATGTCGATGCAATTGTTGAGTATTCATCCTTTCTGATGGCTAATATTCCATTGTATATATGGATCACATCTTCTTTATCCTCTGTTTATTCCTCTGTTGAAGGTCATCTCGGCTCCTTCCACAGTTTGGCTATTGTGGACATTGCTGCTATGAGCATTGGGGTGCATATACCTCTTCTTTTCACTACATATATATCTTTGGGGTAAATACCCAGTAGTGTAATTGCTGGGGCATAGGGTAGCTCTATTTTTAACTTTTTGAGGAATCTCCATACTGTTTTCTGGAGAGGCTGTACCAGCTTACATTCCCAGCAACAGTGTAAGAGGGTTCCCCTTTCTCTATATCCTCGCCAACATTTGTTGTTTCCTCTTTTGCTAATTTTTGCCATTCTAACTGGTGTAAGGTGGTATCACATTGTATGTTTCAGCTACACTTTTTTCTTTTGAGATGCTGCTCATGATACCAGACCCTCTGTGTTCTACAGCATAGCCAGATGGAAAAACTCAAGTATGGTAAAAGGGGACATAAACTCTCAGTGTTTTAGGGCCTCTGGTGGAAGATTAAAAGGTTAAGCTTTTGTTGTTTAGGTGACAGAAGGCCAAAGACAACCACTGAAAAGGTCAGTCTGTGTAAGGAAATGTTTTTAGGGGGATGCTTCTTCCACTGCCTGGGGGACCGACAAAAACAGTAGCTCACACTCCACTGTGACAAAGCAGTCGTAGAGTATGAGGGCCTCCAGAAGGGTGGGAACAGAGGAAAGTAAAGGAAGGAGAAGAGTCAAAGGTGAGCCACAGAAAGAAGGAGTGGGACTTGGAGACCCGGGATTTGTGTAGAGATGGAGCTGAGGACAATGCAGAGTTTGCCCTTCGGAGTGACTGGGAGAGTCCGGGAATCACTCACTGACAGAAATGGGAAGGTTGGAGAGGGGGCAGGAAGCAAGTTTCAAGGGAAAAGCTCAGAAATCTGGCTTTTTCACTGTTGTTCTTTTCCAATACAGCCCTTTATTAATGATTTTGGAGGGCGAGGCATAGAGATGTGTTTGCTAACCCACGTTCATCTTGCCCAAGATATCAGCTCTTCATTTCCAAAGCTGTCATTCCCTTGTCACCTCTGTGCCTTCCTCTCTCACCCAACATTTTCTTATATATTCTCTGTTGAATGCTTTCTACTTGTTTTTCAGTTCTCAGCTTTAAAATCCTTTTCTTGGGGAAGCCTTCCTTTGCTCTGAGACTAAATTAGATTCCCCTGCTCTACACATACACAGCACACTTCAGGCCTCCCTCCTACTTAGCAAACCCATGATTATTTAAGTATTTGTAAAAAGAACTCTTGTGCCAGTGTTCCTCACTAGAATGTGAGCTCCTCTGGGGAGAAGCTACATCCCATGTATCTCGCTTGGGATCCCTAGTTCCACCTACTTCACCTGCCACATGGTTGTAGCTGTTGCCTGCGGCCAGAAGGCCAGCTCTGTCTTCCGAATTCCTTGGGCTAGCTCTTACCAACTTCAATACCTTTAGGGAAAGGAGGTCAAAGTAAAGGGGACCAAGTGGTAAAGACTGTGGTACATTACAGCATGAGCTCAGTGAAAGCATTAAAACTCTCCTTAAAAGCAACACAGCAAAAACAACAAATAAACAAACATTGAAATTGCCTTTAAAACTGCAAAAAAAAAAAAAAAAAAAAAAAAAAAAAAAAAAAAAAGCAACACAGCGACAAATCAAAAAATAATACTATGTTCTGAATAAAGTGTCTCCTCAACTCAGCCCATGGGCAGTCCTCCAACTCAGATACAATTTGTGTTCCTCCAGGTAGAATTGCCCCCTACAGTAGGAAAGAGTCCATTGGGAAACATTCACAACCAATGGGTGATCTTCCAGAGGGTACTCACACCTTCATTACCACTGTCCTAATATGAATTCTGAATAGCAGCAAGGATGCTATTTAAATCCCATTCCCACATATCATCTACCACCACTCCCTACAACCCTCCTCCATTTGTGAAACATGGGACCTACAGAGAAACTTAGGTGTCATCCATTCCAATCCAGTCATTTTACAAATGGGGCAAATGACTTATCTGAGAGGTCATACAACCAGTTACTAGAGCTATGCACATACGGATAAGAACCCTAACTCATCTAAGTGCTATTCAGTGTTTCTTCCATGTCACCACGACATCAGACATGAAACTCAAGGTCACTTTTAGAACCAAAACAGTGTGAAAATATTAGATACAGAAATAATTTCCACCATATATTTATTTTAATTAAAAAATATATATGAATATGAATAAACATTTTCACACATTGTTTTTCTTTAAATCTGGGCATGACCCAGACTGGGATCTGAAATTGATCCCTTGCTAATGAGAGACAACTAAAAGGCAAAGATTTAATGATAGAAATTGTTTATAGTTGGCCATAAATAATGCAGTAATGGAATATTTATTGATCCCAAGTTCAGTAGCTCAAATGAATGATAGGCTAGGAAATGCCTGCCACTCTCTGCAGCCTGACACACAAGCACCATCCACCCTATTAACAGAATGTGCTAAAGCACAGAGCCAAAAATTGACTGAGCTATCTGGACACTCCAGGCTGACTCATTTGCAAGATGGTTCTTTTCTTAGATTCCCAGGATAGAAAAGACATAATATTAGTTTTTGTACATTGAAAAAAAAAATGATGTGACCTTGGTTCCTGTTAGTACTGTCAAGCTGAGGAAAACAGAGAGGTGTCAAAATATCCTGAAGCTTCAGTTCATTTCATGGCCCACCTCTCTCCCTAAGTACTCGAACTCCTCCTCTGAAGACCCTCAGAATCCCTGTGCTACTTTGTTTGCATTTTAATGCCCTCAGAGGTCTAGAAAAGACCCAAACCTGTAGCTGTGGAGCCTTACCCTTCCCCCACATCTCTCTTGCGTGAGTGCTGAACAGAAACCACCTTGCTGCCTCCGTTTAATCACAGGATGACAATATTTCAACATAACAGAGGGGCTGTTTGTGCTTTATCTTTTACTGCACTTTTATGGGGAGCAATATATTTTCTTCCTTTCCTCCCCTGATACTGTAACAATCTTTCCTAAATTAAATATGTAACAAATTTCTCATACAACTTTATTCCCAGGCTCTTTTTAAACCATCATTAAATATCTTCATGCTGTTTGACAGTTATTCCTCATCACTGTGTTACCTCAGAGACTTCCTGGTGTAAATGGAGGTTGACAGTGTGCAGATAAAGAGCACACAGGAGCCACGGGGGTGGCTGGACCCTCCCACAATAGACAGAGACAGGCAGAGTCTGGTGGGTATGGAGTGACAGCTAGGGGACCAAAGAGGTACACACTTGAGAAGAAGAGTTCATCCTATTTACCTTTGCATATCCAGGACCTAACTCTGTTGTTCCAGGCACAGCGGGGTTCTGTGGAGATATTTGGTGGGGGGAAAAAGGGGAAGAGAGAGGATATAGGAGAAAAGGTAGAGGAAGAAAATGGAAGGGAGGGGGGAAGAGGCTGAAAGTTGTGGGTTGCTTGGTACAGAAAGAAGACAGGTGGAATGCATCATACCAGAGGGAGATAAGGAGAAGTCTTCCATTCATTCATTGATTTGATCCAAGCCAAAATGTGCATAATGATGTGTTTCCTCAAGGACAACGGCTGTAGAAGAAAATGATTGTCTGCAGAGCAGCCCAGTGAGCTGTGGCCCCAGGAGCATTGTGACAGGCAGAAAGGTAGGCTCCAAGGATAGTACACAGGGCTACACCACACTGCCAAAGGAAGGGAAATCACTGGATTGGGGGAATAGGTACAGTAGGAAGACCAGACCAACAGCCATGCTACCCTGGAGGAAATTACACAGATCAAGAAGGAAAGAAAAAGAAAATCCCACTTAACTTTTCTAATATTTGCAATTATCTCGATTTATTGATCACATCCCTGAGCTTATCTGAAAGGAAAGGAAATAAACTGGGATTAGATGTGGCTATAGTCACAGCTGCTGTGTGTCAGCTTTAATTTGCAACCATTTTCTCTGATACATATTCTTTGTGGTGTTAAGCACAATTTGGTAAGACTCCTAAGTGCCTAATTCACATGACTTTTGCAGATACGTGAACCTCACCTAATGCAATGTTTAAAAAAATATTACCTGAACACTTACGCTATACTTAGGTCCCTTAGGTAACAAAATTGTGTAGGATAGTGCTGTTCTGGCACTTTTTATTTTCAGTGTCAATCCAGATATGCAGGTAGCTGCAAAAGCGATCACAGAAAGTGGACGGAATGTTTTGATGAATTTTTAGTGAATAATCTAATGTAGCCAATATTTTTCAGCAATCATGTGCACTGACTCCACAGGCCTATTTCCTGTGTTAGACTTCCCAACAAGTTCTGAAATCATACAATGTAAATGGTAACAGTCTGTTTGTAATAGAATCTACTGTCACCTGTGGAGTTTTCTCAGCTATTTGCAGGGTTTAAAGAAGCAGCTCAGAAGGGAGAAAATATCTTACTAGAAGTCAAAAGAGCTGGTTCTGCTTCAAGCTTTCCCACTAACTAGGAACAGTGATCTTGGATGAATCCTTTCATCTGGCCAGGACTTGATTTCCTTATCCATGAAATGGAAGAGCTGGACCAGATCTTCAAGAACTCTTCCAAACCCAATATCCTTAGATCCAGACACAAAATAAGGAGTGATCTTAAAGCCCACAACCAAAATTCCAAGAAATACAGAAAAAGGATCATCTCTGTAAGGTCTCTATGCCTCTGCCTTGGTATTCATGGCATTGATCAAAATGATGATAGTAATCATTGGTTCTAGTAATTAATGTAGCATAGGTGCTAAGGCAGACAGCCTTTGACATGGAAAAACAGAGAGTAGAATGGTAATGCATGAGAACAAGAAACTGACAATACTCTGATCTTTACCTGTTCTGTCCTGCCTGAACCATATTTACTGGGATGAAGAAGCAGAAGGGTAAAAGGGACATGAGAAACACAGACAACAGAAGGTAGAGCAGAGCCAAGTCTCAATTTTTCTGCTTTAGCTTCAGCTGTCATTTTAAAAATAATTTCGGGCTTCTTGTAGAGTTGCAAAATGAGTACAAATTTCCCTTGAACCCTTCACCCAGCTTTCCCTGATGTTAAGATCTTGTGTAACTATAGTACAACTCTGAAAACTAAAACATTAACATTAATACAACCATATTTACTAGACTATAAATTTTATTCAGATTCTAGCTTTTTGACTAATGTCCTTTCTGTTCCAAGATTCAAACCAAAGGCCTGAGTTTAACTGGGGAAATTTAAGACTATCTTTGCATGTAACAGAGCAGATCGAGTTCTTACGTCTTGGGATCCCCTATAAATTAAGCTCCATGACAGCCCAAGAAAAGACTTTGTCAGTCTTATTTATCTCTGAAGTCTCAAGCCTGAGCATAGTGCCTGAGATGTAAAAGCTCAAACATGTGTTGGTTGGATGGATGAATGGATGGATGGATGGCTAAGAGGTTAGCTAGATCACTTCACCCTCATTTTTCTAGAACAAAAGCCAATGTGACCAAGTTCAAAGGATTCTTCTAAATATTTCATTTTCCTTAGTTCTTGAATTTTCGTTGTTAATCTAAGATTTTCATGTGGCACAATTGTACTGGAATTAGATTTGAGCTATTAAGAACTACTAAGGATTCTGGAGACACAGATGAGAATTCCACTACCTCCTGCCCCAAACCACAGTTAGGCTCTCTACCCTCATCTGTGTTCCCGTGAGCATGTTTTTCACTTTATGTACTATACCATCCTGTAGTCTAGAATAAACTTCTGAGAATTTTTTCATCTAATTACACCAAGTCCCTGACAGATGTTAGGTACTTAGTAAATACTTATTGAATAAATGCAAGGTAACCTTTCTTTAGTACACCGAGATTACCTATATACCAACATGAAACACATGAAGTTCTTTAAATTGGCATTGTTTGATGCTAATAATTGACAAACTAAGCAAAACTGTTTGGCAAAATATATTGTCAAATTCTCATTCTCTGCCTGAGAAGAAAACCAAATTTCAGGCACATGTTTTCCAGCAAACCCTTAAGAGAAAGTTTATTCTATAACCAACTACCAGATTTCTGACCTTCTTTTTCCGTTTAAGGCATATTTCTGACTTACAACAAGTACATTGCTGTTCTTGTTTGGTAGATCTGTCCACCCAACAGAGCAAGATCTGGTTTATTTCAACTGTGGCCTTAAAGTACTCAAACCACTGCCACACTCTATATGCTACTCAATAAAAAACTGTCCTTGGTATAATCAAAAAAGAGCAGAGACAATGAAAGTCATTCACCGCATGCTTCCAATGCTCTATGACTACTTCTTCAAACCATCCTTCACTCTTGCACACAGTGACTCATGCAAACCCACATCCTTCTATGACAGGTACCAACACCCTCTTGGCTTGACCTACTGGAAGGCAGGGCCTCATTGTGGGAATGAAGGTGTTAGAAGCATTTTAGATCAGGCAGCTAGTGGACAGGTCAGAGCTCTGAGTAATCAAAGATAATTCATTCACATGTACATGTATATTTATACTATAAGCAAATCTGTCTACAAACAAATAGACAAACCACATCATTACAGAGGAACAGAGCTATGGTGTCTTTGGGAGGTACACTGGTTCACTTAAGACCACACTATTTGAGGCCCACTTGGCAGTTTAAATATTTCAGGATGTAACTTATTGGATTGATTCTTCTGAAGTCACTGTTTCAAAACTAGATGCCAAAGGTAGCAGCAGCAGGTATCACAAATCAGCCCGTAATGTTCCCTTGCTTGAAACTTGTAATAGATTTTGATTATGCTCAGGGCCAAGCCATGGTCATGACTGGCAAGGGCTGTGGTGCTCAGGACCCTGCTCAAGCTCCACCCTCCTCTCTACTTAACCCCCTCGTACCGGGCAGGCTTCCGCCCCACTACCCTGCCTGCAGTAGTTCTGTGATACACGGTCTGTGTTCCACGTTGTCTTTGGCGCCTGCACTCTGTGCTCCCATCTTACCTTAAGATGCCCTGTATTAGACTACTTAGCTCAGGATTGAAATTAGTCTGTTTACTCCACAAAATAATAAATAACTTGAGAGCAACAATCATGCCTCTGTCTTTCCTTCTGTTATTCCCAGGACCTGATATAGTGCCTGGTGCATTACAAGTAAAGAAATATTTTTTCAATGAATGAATGTGCCTGAAGAAGGACATCAACATTCTTATTAGCTCTATGCAAATAATAACTAAATATCTCATTAATGCCATTTTCCTCCTAGGAAAATAGTACTATATAAGTCTAAAACCAAACCATATGCTATTTTATAAGGATGGGTTTGTTATAAATAGAAGATCAGATATTATCATTATAATTATTCCCAAGGACCATGCTATATTGATGCCCTCTAATCAATTACGTTATAAAAAAAAACCTTTATCTACCCACTCTATTCCCTATGAAGTGATGTTCAGAATGCAATTTCAATATGCTGGGTCCTTAGAGCTCTGATCCACTAATTCTGAATTTGCAGTCATTTCCATTACAGTAAAGGGATGAGGGCTTTCAGTTCCTAGCCCCTGGGCGCTGGTGCCCAGACACTGTGCCATCGGAGCCCATAAACCTTCTTGCTAACTCTCAGAGTAAGTCGCCTGTGCTACCTCATATATGCATTCTTGCTGGTATAAAGTCTCCCATATAAAAAGCTTCATAGAGCTGTGGCATTTTAAACATATAAAAGAGTTAAACTTTTATTCTCATAATATTCCAGAGTTTTTCTGAGGGGGCCAAATGACAATAAAGCTGTCTCTCCTACAAGTATTTACATTTCCTGTCTTCTTTTGCAAATGAATAAAGGATTGCATTTGGATCCCTGCCGAAATAAGCCTTAATTGATTTTTTCAGGTGTTTCCTACTGCCATGGTAACCTTAATCAAATATCTCTTCATGAATAGCCTTGTCAATTGCAATATAATATTCTTGCTGAGTACAGTCTCCGGTTCTCTTTCTGCCAAGCTCTCTGGAGCTTTCTCTTTCCTGACCTAACATTTTCTTCAGGTTTCTAGGCCCCATGGAAATAATATATTTAAATAGCATGCATTTTTTTAAAAATAAGAACCTCCTATGAGTTCCATCAGTAGTGACACATAGACAAAAGATAAAAACAGATCAAGCTTTCAAGAGTAATAGATACTTTAATACTGGCATGATTTGTCAAATATCTATAATCCCTCTCAAATCACCTTTGAAGGTATTGTTTCATATTTTTTTTTCTCGCCCAAGAAAAATCATTATTCATCTTAAGAGAGAACATCTTGTCAAGTGTTGCAGTTCAACAAAATAAGGAAAACATCTCTGCCAAAATGAAGCAAATGTGATTACACAAGGCCAAGGAGAAGCCCATAATTAGATCATTACCATGGAAACAACCTAATTACATGTGTAAAGCAGTGAGGGCTGAGTTGCAGATCTGAATATGTTAATACCATTGTCTATGTTATAATATTTCTGCTACTTAGCCTTCCCCAAATATAGTCATATAAGCCATATAGATAATTCCTAACTCAATTTAAATGAATGAAAAAAGACTGTGCAGTTATGTGAATGAAGTTCTGGGATGCTCACTCTCTTTATTATAAACATACACCTATATTCTTAAATGAGAAAAAGTGTTGTGTGTATTCATAATAAATGTACATTAGCATGTAAATAGCTGAATGGTCGTAAGTATGCAATCTGGAATTTCACACTGTACAAAAATTATTTACGAAGACAAAAGTTAGGGTAAGGTAATTAAATTTTTTAACCATATATTGTTTATTTATACTAAGGAATAATCTTATAGTCTACTCTTAGTTATTTGGAGGCCAGGTGTTTTTTAAGGTCTCATTTGACCCCCGATACCTGAAATGTGAGTGTCCGCATATTGTTCACCACAAAGACATAAGCCACCACCCCGGGGTGGGGGCAGGGCGGGAGTGGAGGGACCAACCAGAACAATTGTATTAATACAAGGCCCTGTTTACTTTTCAAAATCTTCGAATCTAAATACCTGTTCCTAACTGCCTTCTAACACTATTTGCAAATGTTCTTGTGTTTGAATTTCTTAAACATCTCCCACTTCCTGTCCCTGATTTTCCCAATGGGCTCCTCCTCTTTCAGTGGTCACTCACACTGTGGGCAGGACACTCCTTCCCTGCTGGAGTTACAAGCAGGCCTTTGGTGAAGTGATTCTCACTCCGCCAGGCTCTGCCATTCAAAAAGCGTCTTCCCCAGCAGCCCCAGACATCAGCTAGTCCCCGCTCTCTTTCTCTCTCCTGGAGAGACATGGCTTCTGGGAAAGACACAGCCAGAGAGGAGACACTGTTTATGCACCTCACCCCGGCACCTTCCACCCCACGCACCGGTGAACTGAGTGGGAGAAGTGACCAGTTCCTGAACAGCTCAAGGATCCTGGCCCCAAATAACAATGTCTTTCTTTGTCAGAGGGGCCAAGGCGCATGAGCAGATAACTAGTTGGGAACAGAGAACAGAGCCCGCCATCACAAATACAGGATCTGAAGGAGAGAGAGAGGCTGTTGGAGGAAAAATAGCTGTGCTTAAAGTCGGGCCTTGGTTCTACCTTTGGATTTGCACCTTGTATGAATCCCTTTCCGGCTGGGCCCTCCACTTTCTCCTCTCTGCAAAGAAATAGGCTGGGGTAGATGAGGTTGAGGTCTTCTGTGAGCTCTGACATTCTGGTTCTGTGACTGTAACAAAGGCTGAGCCGAACCCTGCCTCCCACCTTCCCTTCCACAGCCAGCCTGGGTGGTCCCACCGAGAGGGCTCACTCAGGCTCCTCTCCCCTTAACTGCCCAGCCATCCAGCCTACAGAGCACACAAACTGCTGGGAGACAGAGAAGGGGCCTGAAATGCTGTCATGACTACTATATTTGGGCTCAAGCCAATCACATAACCTCGTTAGCCTTTAATTTTCTTTTCTGTTGAAAGATGGCAGTAGGAATCTGGAGACAGTAGTGAGCGAAGGGGTCTCTCCAATCCCTTCTAGCTCCAACATATCATGAGGAAAATTAATTTTCTTTATGTACTTCTTTCATCACCTTCCTCCCATACGTAAAACCCTCCACTGACTCCTCATTTTCATACACTCCAAATATAAAAGCCACTGCCTTTGTGAATGCTGTTTAATCCAGTTAAAGTTGTCCTGCCCAGTCTTGTCTCCTTCTATACTCTTTTCCCACAGTCTCTCAGCCCCAATACTCTGGTCTTACCAGGTTTTCTCAGAGATCCACACACTGTGGGCAGGACACATCCTTGACCCCAGTTCTCGCTTGACTCTGATGCTGCCTTCTCGTTCACGACCTTGACCCATGGCAGGGACTCACTAAATGTGGTAGCTGGATTGTTGAACCACCATCCAAATCCTAGCCCAGTTTTCAAGGAATATATTACGCCTTACCCTATCTGGAAAGCCTGCCCTGGTCCCTCTAAATTACATAATCATGCTCTCTTCTAATACACAGAATTTATGTTGTAACACACCATTTAAGACCTACAGTTGTGACCTCTTAATCACTGTTGAAAGTGTGTGGAAAATTTAATCTACTCATTACAAGTAGACATTCTGAATACTAACAGCAAATCCTCCATTTCTTCATAATTATTACACCTCCTAACCCCATACTGAATCCTTGATAGGTACTTAGGAAATATTAAACTGATAGGCTGGGAGGTGCTCCAGGAATATGTCTTCCAGCAGGGATGAATATCGTCCCTATCATACAATCTCTACTCAGCAAAATGCTCATCTTGCAAGAAGAAACTCAAACGTCAGGTAAACATGGCCTTTTCTCTACACCACTAGGCAGAGCTTGTCTTTTCTCTTCTTGTATATGTCTATTGGCATCTGTCACGTTGCTATTATTTGTTTATACACCTGTCTCCCTGACTAAACAATGAATTCTTTTCCTTCAGAAAAAGAACCAAATTTCACTTTTGTTGTAATTCCATGCCTAGTACTACTCCCATAATATGTCCAAGAGAGTGAATTTTTGCTTTGCTCTCTCTGAAAATTGTAGAACCAATTTTTGACAATTCGAGATGATGGACTGATGTGAGGCTTGATATGAAGTTTATAAATTCATGATCTAAGCTGTACACAGAAACAGGGGATAGAATAATCCACAGGTTTCTGGTATCTATGCCAAGTCCTCCCCCCAGTTACCTTTAATAGATCTGAATTGGCTATGCATTATACTGCACTCTGTGGCTTTTAAAATCCACATTCGAGAATCATTAAGTATTTAAAAACCACCATAGAAACTAGCATAGTTAATAGAAAGTACAAAGAACATACTTGTTACAATATCTTCTCCTAGGGTGGTCCGTAGATTGGTATGAGACTTAAATTGCTTCTTTTAACACCACACATTTATCTCTCATTATAACTATCTACCTTGAACTTAGTTTATTAATATATTAGTTACACTCTCTATAGGATGCATATTCTCTGAGAATAGGGATGGTTTTAGATATCTATAGCACCTAATAATTTCTATGCGGCAAAGGCTAAGTGAACAGTTACTATATGGCAATATTAATCACTATATTCCAAATTCCTGACAAATATTAAAACTGAGCAACATGGAGAAATCACTCTTATCATAGTATCAGTAATGACTGCTTTTTTCCTGAGCAACTAGCCTGTTTTATATCACTGATTATAATGCATTATATTATTGCTTTCATTTCTTCTCTTGAAGTTGTTAAGTAGACATCTTAGAATCAACTTGGTGCGCCACTCCTAAGAAGTGCATGGGACTTCAGGGTATAATTTCATGTACAAGTCTGTTTCTTTTTCCTACCTTTTTTTTCCCCTTTATCTAATTTTTTCTACTAATTTCAATTTAATATTATCTTATTATATAATATGCAATTTTGTAAGCTATCAAATTATTTTCAGGCCAAACAGATATTCATGAACCTAGATAAACACATACATCCTATAAATAAAAATGAATCAATACCAAATCAGAGATTTTCTGATTAAAATTAATTCTTGATGCAATAACACTCCCAGCTTTGTTATTGATAAATTTCCTAAAGTTGTTACTACCCAATCACCATTTTAACCACCCTAGAAATTATTCATAATTTTGCTCATGCTTGAGAAACACCCTTTATTTTCTCTGTAATCATCTGGCCTCATTGCTGCTCACTTCCAACTTAGCTAGTGACTTTATGGGCAAAAAAAAAAAAAAGGATAAGGAGGTGGATAATAATTGTCTTCAAGATTATTTCTGTACTTCAGGAGCTGGGATGCAATCACAGGTATCACAGTGCTTACATGTGCTAGCATTGCACTGAGAACCTACTATCAGTCAGTCCTCACCATTATCCTGAGAGATGATACTATTTTTCTCATCCTAGATTAGTGATGAAGAAACTGAAACAGAGGCACTCAGAACTGCAGTAACTTGCCCAAGATCACACCTGCAGTACATGACAAAATTGGGGTTGAAACCCAGCCTGAAACCCACTCTGTTCCTCAAGATGACATCCTCCAGACCCTACCCTTCTCAGCCAAACAAGGCATTAGTGCATCGTGCTTTAATATAAACTTTGTGGATTTTTAAAAATTTTATTTTCTTTAAATTCATTTAATTAACCTAAGTATATTATTAATTTCAGAAGTAGGCTTCAGTAGTTCATGTTGCATATAACACCCAGGGCGTTCATTACATAACGTGCTCTCCTTAATGCCCATCACCCAATTATCCCTTCCCCCACCCACCTCCCTTCCAACCCCCACCCTCCCTCCCTTAGTTTGTTTCCTATGATTAAGAGCCTCTTATGGTTTGTCTTTCTCTCTGATTTCATCTTGTTTTATTTTTCCTCCCTTCCCCTCTGATCCTCTGTTTTGTTTCTTAAATCCCACATGAGTGAAATCATATAATTGTCTTTCTCCGATTGACCCGTTTCACTTAGCATAATACCCTCTAGTTCCATCCACAAACTTGCAAATGGTAAGATTTCATAAACTTTGTGGATTTAAAAAAATATCCAAATGCTATTTAAGTGAAAGGGATTGAGAGAAGGGGGGATTTTCTTTCATTCTTGGTCTCAAAATTATTCATTGCTTCCTGCTATTATAAGTCATTTGTTGCTTCAGTCAATACTGCCTGGGGCAGGCCTGGGCTTTATTTGCCATCTCTGTGTTTGAGCCCTGAAATGAGATTATCGATTTATGATCAGTGTAACTCCTGGCTGAGCCCTGGATGTTATGATACTCTAATAGAGGGTCTTGAGGAAATCAACTGCTACCCCTCCAGGCAGGATCTACATCTTGCTCATTTTTTTGTGTCACTCCAGCATCTAGCACATAATAAACACTCAATAAATATATGCTGGTTGAGCGACTGGATTCATAAATTATTCTTTGGGTATAGATTTTAAGTTTCTCATGGATAAAAACCTCTGTTTAGCACCTTTTTATAGTGCTAACATTGAATAACATAGAAATGATCAAGTGAATGCTCTATTCATGGTTTTAAGGTAAATGGTAAAGATACTTCCTGTGTCGCTGAAGTCATGGGCTAGAAGACACATGAAAGTAAAAGCACTGCCAATAATGAAAATTTATTTTAAACCCCATGAATCCTTTTCATAAGGAAACAACTTTTCAACTTAATCACTAGTGATTTGGTTTTTTTTTTTTTACTTCCTCAGCAACATAAAAGAATACTAGGCTCTCACATACTCCGCATTTTAAACCTTTATCCCCTGAAACATAAAGCAAATCCTAGGCATATAAGGTCTTAGAAAAAAATAAAAGACATGGTATATTTCTCCAGGACATTAGTTAAAAGATTTCTATTATTCTATGTAACTGTAAAGGGCCTATCGGATGCCATTCCGAGGAGGTTTCCCAACAAGAAGTATGAATAAGGTAGACGAGACAGTCCCAGTTAGGCTGGAACTAAGATCCAGGTACATCTGGCATTTAGGTTTAGAAAAAACTCCTGTCCACTGAACTGTTCGTATCCATTTGGTGATTTATACGATGGATGAGGAATCTCCTAAAAATGCCAAACTGTGTTCCCAACTGGGGATCAGATGCATACAGATAGGCAGGGGGAGCTAAGGGTGGTAGAAAGCAAAGGCAGGCACAGTGTCAGGAGGATCTTACACAATTTGTGAAGGAAAATGTTCCAGAGGACTGAGATAGGCATGAGCAGCCTGCCTCAGCCACGGGACAGAGACCGAGGAGTGAAAAGCAGTCCAGATACTACACCAATCCTAGTGCTACTTGCAACAGCCCTGCCCTCAGCACTAGACTGAACTCAGACAAAGCTCCCTCGCACTCGACTGAGGGGCCCACTGAATTGGGGATGAAAGCAAAACCAGGAAGCTGTTCCCTTCTTACTTCTCAGACCACCACCTTGGGGGCCATGAGGACGGAGGACTTTGGGGCCAGGCAGCTGGGCAAGGATCCACTCTTCAGATGGGTAGCGGCTCGTAGAAAGAGCAGCAGGGATCTGTGGTGAGTGGAACTTTGGACTGGATGTGTGATGCCACATAAGTTACCACCTGTGGCCCACAGAGATACCTGGGGTGGACTTCTCAGGATGACATCCTTATCAGAGTGAGTAGATTGGCCACTACAAAATTCTTCATCCATGTCTTTATCCGTTACAGAATTCATGTTTAACTCCAAATGAGAAATCACCTATACCTGTATTCTGAAGAAACCTAAAAACATTAAGTTTACAAGTTCTTCTATGAGATAAAATAGAAACAAAATTATAAATTGCTATATATCCTTGACTAACATCCTGCTTTATGGTTTCACAAACCACTCTGTGAGGAAAAGAGAACAGGCATCATCCCTATCTAACAGATGAGGAAATTGGGTTAGAGAGGTTGAGGGATGTGACTGTGATGATACAGTTCATGTTAATTCCCAATGGCTATGGAGTTGCACCAATCAACCATCTTTGATTCATCCGCTGACCTGCGAGGTACTAATCACTTGTTCTAGGAGCTCGTGAGTACTGACAAACCATGACTTTCAAGTTGGGAGACCAGTGAGAGGGAAGTCAAGGCTGCCACTCCAACAGAGGAGTGCAGAGACTAAGTCATCCACAAACATAGTACTCCCCCAAAGCAGTCTCTGCTGGTGTCTTTTCCTGTCTTTGCTTCCCTGATCTTCTGATTCTACTTCTCCTTCTCTCTCCAGACAAGTACCAAAGCTGTCGTGTGGTGGCTGTGTTGGGAGTATAGTGGTTGCTGAGAGCAGGAGGACAGGGAGGAAAGGCACAGAGAAGAAAGATATGAGAAGAGGCAGAGAGCAGGGTGGAACCGACAGAAGTCTTACTTAACCTCTCCTCACGCCTTGCTCTTTAAAAACATTCTCACAGTTGTTCCCTTTTTAAAATCTCATTGAGCCAAAATGTGTAAATTAACCAAGTGCAATCATGTTCTCGCTAGATAAAGAGAACCACAGCAGCTTTTTTTTTTTTTTTTTTTAAAGTCCACAGATAATGCAACCTCTCTGCAAGGCCAGCCAAAACAAAAACCAGGGGGTGTAAGACCCCTTAAATGCTTTGGTATGGAGTGGATTTTCAGCATTTTCTTTTCCTTCTTCCCCATTTTCAGAAGCAATTGCCCCCTCTTACATCTTCTTTGTTTCTGTGGAAGGCAGCCCACCAAAAGAAAATAAATAGACAGGCCAGGCAGGGAGTCGTGCAGGCAGTAAGGGTCTTGGGGCCTCTGGGGCATCCTTCACAATTCGGTCTGCCCGGGGACTGGAAGACACCATGGGAAAGAAACACTTCCCACCTGATTGCTCTGTCTTAGCAAAGCAGAGAAAATGAAGGCAGCCAGGGGCAGCTAGGTTGGCTGGGACAGTCTGGCTCCTAAATGTGGCGGTGAGAGGTTTCCTGGGGTCAAGCAGAGTGCTCCTTAGTTTCTGAACCAAAGAAAAGTCCCCATCCTGGCATCATGAGCCGGTGGAGGCTGCCCGTGCCCGCTCCCATAGCGCGGGGGACGGCACCCACCAAGTGATCAAGGTCAGAGGTGCTGCTTGCCTAAGCCTGATTAAAGAGTCTGGACAAGCACAGAGAGCTTTGATTCCCAGTGAGTGAATCAGAGCCAGCCCTCACCATAGCTATTCGACAAATTCCGTTCCTCAGAGATTTATGGAGTGCCTGCCACACGCAAAGCACTGTACCATGAATTAAAATTTTAAAGGAATTCTCACAACCTCTATTACCTTTGATCGATAACCCCTGGGCAGGTAGAGTTACTCTTGTTATCAAATGATGAGCTGAGGCCCAGAGAGGTTCTGTGACAGTGATGAGGTAGAGGAGTCACTGAGCCTGGCTGCCAGTCACCCACTTAGGAGGTGGGCAAGTCTTTCAACCACTTGGGCTTTAGTTCTCTAGCTATAAAGAGGAGGGTTGATGGGTTGGTCTCTGTCAAAGACTCCTTATAGTTTGTTTTTATCCTTTGTAGCTAACATTTGTTGAGTAGCTGTTAACATGAAGTGGGTACCCATTTTACACACAGGGATATTCCTAACATTCTGAGATTTGTTAAGGTCCTATTACTATCAAAATAATACCATACACATATTTAATTAGATTTATGTTTAAATTTTACATTGCATAGATTTATATTAACTTATGCACGTAGAAGAAATAAGGGCAAAGTAATACATTCTTTTCTTCCCTCAGCTGGCATCTCTTAAAGGCAAAACTGGGTCTCATCTCACTCCTTGGCTTTAGTTTTATAGGAAATGTGGAGTGAGAACCAGAGTATCAAGATTTGCAGAGTCAGTCTTTATTGCTGTTGTGAAGTAAAGTTAGTAAAGTAAGCTTATTGTTCTTGTTTTTTGTCTTAATATAAAAATTATTTGCAGAGAGAATACACTTTTTAGTCAATCCTCGGGGTGCCTCAGAAGGTTACGCAAGCTTTCCACAAGTAGGAACCTAAAATTGTCCTTTTGAAAACCCTTTGTAAACAAGTCTCCTGATCTAGATATTGTTCTCAGCTGTTACTATACATTTCTGTTGTGGTTTGCATTTGTAAAGGATTTTATAATCATTTAGCTGACTCTGGTGATAACCTTCTAAATTAAAACTCAGCCTCAGTAATGGATGTTTTGACTCCTCTTGCCAAGTCCACTAGCAGGAAATGAGTGGAGCCCTCTGGTTGGGAAAGAACCTTTCTGTGTGTTTCTAGCAAGTAAACTGTCATCACATTTAATTGAGATTTGAGAAATGGGTAGCAAAACAGCAGTGAATGATGGTATTTGCAAATTAGTTGAAGCCAAGTGAATTTTTGCCTGGAGTGTTCCAACTGAAAAAATAAATATAAGGAAAATCAATGTTAGTGGAGAGACTCTTTCTTGTTTCCCTGCTGATTTTCCATGAATTAAAATACACGTACTTGATTTGGCTTGGAAGTCCTTGTCTTTTTTGACCCTTTAAGGGAATCTGTCAAATTGGAAATAAGATATTGATGTAAGATAAGATGTCATAGAAACAACCTTTGAACTTATGATACTGATCAAAGGAATGATTCAATCTCTAACTTCCCCTACTCAGCCCCTAATATAGATTTTGTTCTTTTCCAGGGAATTATTTCAAATGCTTTCAAAGGGGAAGAAAAAGAGCTTTTCAGTTTTCCTCACTTTCAACTACGATATGGGCTAAATCATCAATACCCATTTGGGCCAGTAATTGACACTTATGGTTACCAATGAGCCTACCCAGAACTCTGTTCTCAGTGCGTTCTTGCACTTTTATAAAATTCAAGTATGTGAGGTCAGTGCAAAAGTAACAAGTTTTGAAAGAATGTTAGGTAACAAAAGTTTATTTTACACAGAATCATCTTTAATGTATAGGTCTAGCAATCTGAATTATAGAACAGTTCTATCTCAAGTATAACATATGTTCGAGTTAGATTTTTAGAAATGTCTTGTATTTGATATTAGTCTCTTTTTGAGAAAACATTTCCCATTTCCCAGATAACATAATAGTCTGGCTTAATAATTACTTAAATTCAGCCAAACTCGATTTCTGTATGGCAATATGATTAAAAATCTGTCATTTCACACTTGCATATATAAGAGGATATATACACTTATAACACACACATTCATATATAAAGGTTAAAGTTTTCTCTAATCATTCTCTACTTCGGGAAGTTTTAGTAAATACTAAGCTTCAAAAAATAGTGGGATTTTTTTCCCCTATGCCTAATTTGTTCTTGACCTGAATGGTAAATAAGGAGGAAAAGAGAAGATAAGCCTTGTCATAAATGACAACTGAGCTAACACTTTTTTCTTTCTTTCTTTCCAAGGTCTGTGGCTGGATTCTAGAAAGATCTACAGAGTTTTATAATATAAGTTTTCACTGTGATTCTATTCAGCACTATTCAGCTTTTACATGGGGTTTGTATCTTTATAAAATCAAAATATATTATCACTCAAAATTAGATTTACTTCCAATGTGGTTATAAAAGACCTCAAAACATTTAGTTCAATTTTCAGCAGTGGACTTTCAAGAAATACTCCTAAGTTTATGGACCATATCAGGTATACGAACTTGTCATTTTTCCCACATTCGGAAGAAACAGAGAAAGAAAAAAAAAGGATTTCGGGGGTGGGGGGGGGTGGGAATTGAAAGAGAAGCTTCAGTTTTACAGGTCAAAAGTAATTATTGGCCCCTGAAAATGCTTTGTTAATGATTTAGGCTTTAAGTTACCGTGATTCTAACCTGCTCCCAAGTAAGAAAAGAGAAGCAAAAGAGAAAGGAATCATAAAAATCTCTGCTTGGTATAGTCTTACTTTAAGTATTACCTCAGTTGTTTCCAATTCCTGCATGACTTCCCAGCACTTCTGCATTACTCTTACCCTTATTCCTTCCTAATATGTTTCACATTGATTTTTTTTTTCTATTCTCTGCTGACTGCACAGTCTGAAAATGCTTGACCTTAAAGTCAAGGTCAAGTTTGCATTCCCGGAGTAAACAAGAAAGAAAGATGGAGGATAACTTGGGAAAAAACCATCTAACCAAGAAAAACTATGGAGCAAAAATATGTCTCCTAAAAAAAAAAAAAAGAAAGAAAGAAAAGAAAACAATGTCTCTCTTCTGGGATTTCTTTTTCTTCGAAATTTGGCATTCAAGGTAAGGAACATTAATATGAGCTGCCGGTAAAAGAAGTGAAAATTTCCCCCAGTATTATTTGTGAAGGAACTAATCTGCCATTAAATATCACTCTGTAGATAGATCTGATAGAAGGAAACTTCCAACCATACTATTACACTCAGGTACTATGCTGGAAAAACAAGAACTACACATTATGGCTCCAAGAAAAGTTTAAATAAATTAGTGCTGGAAAAAAACATGCTTAAAAAAACCCTAAGTTCGGGCGCCTGGGTGGCTCAGTGGGTTAAAGCCTCTGCTTTCGGCTCAGGTCATGATCTCAGGGTCCTGGGACCGAGGCCCGCATCGGGCTCTCTGCTCAGCAGGGAGCCTGCTTCCTCCTCTCCCTGTCTCTCTGCCTGCCTCTCTGCCTACTTGTAATCTCTCTCTCTGTCATAATAAATAAAATCTTAAAAAAAAAAAAAACAAAAAAAACAACCCTAAGTTCGAATAGTCTTCTGAAATCGTTGCAGGTTTTACAAAAACTTCATTTCTGTCTCAGGATTTAACTACGGTAATTTGACAGTTAACTGTTAAAAAGATAGTATTTCTTGAAACATTCATAACTTTCCATTTATAGCAAAGGCAGAAAAACAACCATACTCATAAAAACATATTTCTTCTTTTCCTATTCTAGTCTAAAGCAAAGGTTTCACACAAGAAAAGGAAGGCATTTTAAAACTTCAGCATGATGCATCCAATGCGGACATGGTGATCTAATCCAAGTTTAACTCAGTGGGGTATGTAGGCGATCTACTTCTTTATAAAGGTCCCCCGTTGAAATACGGTATCTCCCTGGAGAGGTCTTTTAATTTAAAGTCAGTTCTACACATAAGCCTTTTTATAGTCTATGTCTTAATTATGATGTGACATGCTGTGATGTCATTCAGAAATCAGTTTCAATAATTGGTTTGCATTCACATGGACTGCCCCATTCAGCTTAGACATATATATTCCATCATTGCATGTGTCTTAGATCTCTGGCCATTGAAAGCGTGCTTTCCTGAAGATCAGAAACCTACATGTCTTTGACGAACAGTACTGGTGCCTATCCAGCATCCATTCCTTCTTCCCTTTTTTTAGCAGAACCTAATTTTGTCCAAATAACCCTCTTTCCCCTTTATGAGAAGAATTTATAAGTACTGACTCCAACTCCAGCATCAGCCCCAAAGAAATATCACTAATTCTATTTTCTTTGTCAAAAATGGATTCAGGAACAGGAATAGGAGCCAACTCTGGACAGGGAGATGTAAAGAGAAGGTACTAGCGGGTTTCTAGAAAAGAGAAACAGCATGAGAAAAGACTCTTTTCTTCCTCACCTTGGTAAGGGCGCCCATAAATACATTGCTTAGAACTGACACAGCCTTCTCAATACCAGTCTGAAGATGAAACCAACTCAAAGAAGAGCAAAGATTAAAGACCAACTTTGTATCATTGAGGCACAGTGTCAACAAGCTCTGAGGCCCACCCTATGTAGGACTCAGTTACATGAGATGTTATTATTACTGTCATGTAAGAGCTTTGGCATCTAAGTTTCTAATATTTGCATCCAAAAGCACATGAACCAATTTCTCTTGGCTTCCTTCAATTGTCTCTACCTTCTAAGCTTAGGCATTTCAGAAGATTCCAAAGTTAATTATTTACCCCATTGCTTAAATTAAACTTTTCTGCCACATACATAGGGAATAGGATAATTTAACAAGATCAGGACAATAATTTCTGGAATGTATCCTACAAGTGTTGCTTGGCATTTCCTGGTGTTGTTTCCAGCCACTGTCAGGCTTCTGACAAAAGATATGAAGAACAGAGTATTCAAGGGATTGTCATTTATGCACCATGGGCTCACACAGATTATAACCAGTTTGCTAGATTGATATGATGAGGAACAAACAAAATTTAAATCTGTCTTCACAAACTTTCTCAAACCTGCTGGCAAGGATTTCTTCCTCATCCCTCAGTTACATCTTGGGTAGATTCCACAAGTTTTGACTTAATTTTGGGCACTAAAGAACTTTTCAAGAACCAAAAAAGTCCAATCCAATCAAATGCCAAAACTTCAATCTCTCTTTCACTTCAAAGTTCCTCTCCTCCCCAGCTCAGGTCTTTTTACAGACCTTTCTTTGTCATCACATGGCCCTGTGTAAGACAGATGTTCAAAATATCAGAGGCCCACACAGCAATTCCTGATGCTCTTGTAAAACACTCTTTAGCTTCTCCCTTACAAGATCTTTGATTCCTACTCCTGGAAATTCCTTAGGATCCCTTGACCCTAAGCAAGCATCCTTCTTGTGCAAGGCCCTGTCAAGACAACTTGTGCCCCATCTTGCACAGCATCAGCCTGTCCATGAGGAAACAAACACTTCCTTCCTTACCATGCTCTCAGACTGGAGGCACAATTGCCCTTCTGGCCTCAGTCTGCCACTTCATACATCTCCAGCCCTCCTCATGCCTTCTCATTTCTCCTGCAAAGAATCAGGCTCTAGTTCCTATGCTGCCAAACTCTAAAGTTGCCACATTTGTACTCCAAATTGAGATCTCAAAGACTTAGTAAAAAAATTTTAAATTATAATGCAACTCACATGATATTTCTATTGGCTGGCTCTAGAGCCTTGCTACTCAAAGTATGCTCCAGACCAGCAGCATCAATATTTAAGGAACCTCTTAGAAATAAAGACATGTGGGCTTTCTGTCATGCTTCCTGTAATGGGCATTTTAACCAGATCTCCAGGTAAAGCTCAGATCTAGAGCGCTGCTGCTTAAACTGATGTCTGGAAACTCCATGCTGATTCTTGAATAGTCAGTTACCAATTCCTCACAAAATAAGTACAGAAATTAAGAGTACCGTTTAGAAATTTTTATAGCCATTTGACCTTACTATACAGAATGTGTGATCAGTGAAGATTTTTTTATTTCATTTTTCTAGAAATTTAGTCCTACTAAATGTTATGCAAGTATGTGTCCATTGTGAAGCATTACTCTAGAGGACACACTTAAAATTCTTGCAAGAAATTTCTCTCATTCTGTAAGACAGCATCTACCCTGCCAGCAAATGTCTCTCTTCTTTCTTTTCTTGAAAGGTGTTTCTTGCAGTCTCCTTTCTTAACTTGAGATGAGATCACATGGCTGCTTACCCTCCCAATCCACAGTGTTCTCTATTGCTGCAAATTTCCTTCAAGAAGTTATCCTCTAATGAACCTTCAGGCTGATAAAAGTGTTCTTTGAAGTGACAGTACTTGACAACTGGGCCACCTCTCAACACATCTTATAAGGAACAAATCTAGTACATCTCTTAGAATGTGAAACAACTGTCACTGGTTGCCTTCAGTTTTGGACTCCAGCCTAAGTTCCAAAGTGCTAGGAAAATTCCCATCCTATGTCTTATCAAGGCCAAGACTCCCCAGGTCTCTGGGACCTATTTTAGCAATCTCTGTTTTTATTTTCTGTTTTCTTTTCCCCTATTGAAACCTGTTAAGATGCAGTAACACTTAATTTTGTGCATATCGCATGTTCTCAGCAAATGGGCATTTTAAGCCTTTTTTGGTCAATTTACTGTCTACAAGCAGTTCACCACTTAAAGAAATCTTGTGGGGCACCTGGGTGGCTCAGTGGGTTAAAGCCTCTGCCTTCAGTTCAGGTCATGATCTCAGGGTCCTGGGATCGATGCCCACATCGGGCTCTCTGCTCAGCAGGGAGCTTGCTTCCTCCTCTCTCTCTGCCTGCCTCTCTTCCTACTTGTAACCTCTCTGTCAAATAAATTTAAAAAAGAAAAAGAAAAAAAATCTTGTGGCCTATTTTGTAAAACAAAGTCTCCTTTGTTAAATGAAAAATCATTTCCAAATTTTCCACTTTAACCACATAAAAGCGTATGTCCATATAACAAGTTCATTTTAAAAAAAGTACCTGAAATTGCATTTATATCTATTTTAATATTTTATTAATACTTTTAGTATTTAGTGGAAACCACATTTAAAAAAAAAACTCTGAAAATTCCATAATTTCCTTATGGCTTTTTTAGAGCTTTGCTTCTTGCCATGACACTTCCGATACATTCATAAGCATAAGCCATTCAATTCAATTTTTAAAAATTCAGTGGATATTTGTAGAGTCTTTAATATGCACTACGCACTCTACTCCAGCCTCAGGGTACAAAAATGAATAAAATATGGTCCTTCCCTTGTGGCACTTAGAGCGTAGTAGATGAGACAGACTGCCCCACAGACAATGTAGCACGACGTCCTGGGCCGTACGGCAGCACAATGTGCAGGATTCTGTGCGAGGGAGTAGAGGGGAAGAGAGTCAGGAAACCCTTTCTGAGGAAGAGGATGTCTGAACCCAAAATAGATGGAGTCAAAATAAGTTTTTCAGGTAAAAACAAAGTTTGAAACATTCAGGGCAGATGTACCTAAAACTCATGAAACAGAGCACAAAAGTTTTAGAGTTAAGTGGGATAAACTGAGACTAGAGAACAGAGACCAGAACTAGAGACCCTGATTTACACCCAGGAGCATGAATGGGACTTAACAGTTGTCACAGTTCAGGGAAGTGGCTCGAGCTCCAAACATTATAGTTTCTAATCTTTTTGATCTCATTTTTCAGTGATTTCTTTTTTTGGGGGGAGGGGGATAAAAATAAAATTTGTTTATTAGGGATCTTAGAAGAATGAAATAAGATTATCCATATTAAAACTAAATGTTCAGCTTAGTATCTAGCATGCAGTAAGGATCTAATACAAAATAACAGCATGATATCTTTTTTAAAACAAGTATCAAAATTATAGTTGTTTTAATATGCTTATTAATATTCCTATATTTCCACATATTTAATACATATATAATTTTACAAAAATGATGTATGTCAGTTTTACAAATATTACAATTTTGCATATAAATATATAATAGGGGGTTCTTTTTCAAATTAAATGTTTTAATTTAAATTCAATTAATTAATATATAATGTATTATTGGTTTCAGAGGTAGAGGTCAGTGATGAATCAGTCTTACATAATACCCAGTGGTCATTATATAATGTGCCCTCCTTAATGTCCATCACCCAGTTATCCCATCCCCACCTCCTCCCCTCCAGGAAACCTCAGTTTGTTTCCTATGGTTAAGAGTCTCTTATGGTTTGTCTCCCTCTCTGATTTCATTTTGTTTTACTAGTCAGCCGTCAAAAAAAAAAAAAAAGAAAGAAAGAAAGAAAGAAATCTTGTCATTTGCGATGATGTGGATGGAACTAGAGGGTATTATGCTAGGCAAAATAAGACAGAGGGAAACAATTATCATAGGATCTCACTCTTGTGGAATTTAAGAAACAGGATCATAGGGGAAGAGAAAAAATAAAGCAATGATTTCTATAGAAAATCTTTCATATCAACCTTTGGTGAGTACAGAGTCACATTTAAAAATCAGAGAGAATGACTATGGTGGTAAAATAAGCAATAAATAAAAAACAGAAGCAGAAATATTTTCTAGCTTCATTCACTGATAATGATAATTGCCTTAACTGATTTTGGCACTTGATGTTTTAAAGACCCTTTCTCAAGTAATGTTCATTTTCTAGAGCAACTTTATTACATACATAAAGTGGATATCATTCTTTCTCCAAGGAAATCAAAATCAGGAGGGTTAGGCAGAGCACTCATAAGTGGCAGAGGAAAAAGTGGGGACCAGGTTGTTAAGCATTATCAAATTCTGTGCTCTTTTCCTTCACCATGATATAGAATTTGTGCTAATGAAATTCCTTGTCAAGTTTAAGAACGATCACTGATAATGAATACTATAGGTAACATTAATCTACCGCACAGGTACCAGTTTTTTGTAAATTAGTCTAAACTGTTTGCCAAGTTTTCTATGTAGATGGCACCATTGGCAATGACTAAATACTAATTATTGAGCACCAAGAAGTGGTTCATTTTTAATATCTTTTTCCATTGTAAGCATTTTAATCTACAAATTTTTTCTGTAAGAGCCAATGTACCTGCATCTCACAAATTTTGATGTGTGATGCTTTTCATTATCACTTAGTTTAACATATTGTCTGATTTCTCTGGTGAGTCCTTCTTTGATCTATGGGTTATTTGGAATTGATTTGTTTAATTTCCAAATATATGAAAGTTTACGAGAGTCCTAATTCAGTTACATTGGTCAGGGAAACATATGCTGTACACTTTTGTCATCTTAAATTGATTGAGATTTATATTAAGGTCCAGAAGATGATCTAGGTGCATATACCATGAGTATTTGAAAGGTATGTGTATTCTGCAATTGTTGAGTGTAGTGTTCTGCAAGCAGTCATTAGGTTTAGGTAGCCAAGGGTGTTCAGACCTCTGTATCTATATTCTTATTGGATTTTGTTGTCTTGCAATCACTGAGAGAAGACTTCTAAACATCTAGCTGAAATTACAGATTTGTCTATTTTCCCCTAACTTCATGTATTTTTAGATGCTCTGATTAGATAGATGCCTACACATTTAAGATTTCTATGTCTTACTGGTAAAGTGGTCCATTTACCATTCAAAAGGACACTCTCGTGGCCTGGGTGCTCATTTGGTTAAGTGTCTGAATCTGACTGAAGTCATGATCCCGGGGTCCTGGGATCCAACCCTGAGTTAGGCTCCTTGCTCAGTAGAGAGTCTGCTTCTCCCTCTCCTTCTGCCCCTCCCCCTGCTCATGCTCTCTCACTCACTCTATCTCTCTCTCTCTCTCTCTCAAATAAATAAATAAAATCTTAAGGAAAAAAAAGTACTCCTTTTACATCTGGTAATGCTCCTGATCTGAAGGTACACTTTGTCTGATATTAAGGTAGCCACACCAGCTTTCTTAGGATCTTGGCATGGTTTCTCTCTGGCCATCCTTTTATTCTCAACCTGTATCATTGCACTGAGAGGGCATCTGTTGACTTCCAGATGCTACTCAAGATGCACAGTTGGAAAGAGTGATGCTTCCATTCTTACTACAGCAATAACAGCAACAGCAACACAGGACAGATTTACCCTTTTGAATGTTAGTCATTCAATCTCATGAATCTCGTTTCTTTTCCATTCACCTGGAAGAACTTCTGTTAGTATTTCTTAAGCTTAGTTCTACTGGCGACTAGTTCTCTCACCTTTTGTTTGGTGAAAATGCTTATAATGCAGGTCCGCTAAAGACGAATGCTCTCAACCTTTACTTATGTGAAAATATTATAATTTCACCTTCATTTTTGAAAGGTATTAGTTGTCTGTTGCTACCATAACAAATTACCACAAACTTTGTGGCTTAAAACAACAAAAAATTATTATTTTGCAGTTCAGAAGTCTAATGTGGATCTCACTGTGCTAAAATCAAAGGGTCAATAGGGCTATGTTCCCTCAGGATGCTCTGGAAGAGAAGTCACATCCTTGTCTTTTCAAGCTTCTAAAGGTTGTCTGCATTCCTTGGCTTCTAACCATGTTGAGAGCCATTGATGTGCATCTCTCTGATGTGTCTTCCAGAGTCTTCTCTCTGGCCACAGCTGGGAAAAATTCTCTGCTTTTAAAAATTATAATTATATTTGATTACATGTGATTGTAGATGGCCCACTTGGATAATCTGCCCATCCTCCCATCTCAAAGTCTGTAACTTTAATCACATCTGCAAAGTTCCTTTTGTCATGTAAGGCAACATATTCCCAGGTCCTGGGAATTAGAGTATGGGCATTTTCCTGTATCCAAGCCTCCACTGTTTTGATGAAAAAGCAGCTTCCATTTTTATCAATGTTCCCAGTACTGATATTATTTTTTCTTTTTAACTTTGATTTTCAGCAGTTTGCATAATATACACTTTGGTGTGGTTTTGTTCATAGAGATCCTCTTAGGATTTGGTTGGCTTTTCAGATTTGTAAGTTGATGTGTTCCTTGAGATTTGGGGGACTTTTGGCCATTACTTCTTCAAACATGTTTTCTACTCAGCTTTCTTTTCATTCTTTCTCTGGGATTCCAATTCAATATATATGAGACCAGTTAATATTAATATCAGTCACTGAGACCACCATGCTACTTGGTTCCAGCTCCCCACCTAGTGACAAGAAAGTACACCTAATCCAGAAACCTAGGCCCATGTATGGGCTGACTTCTCAGGGCCTATAGTCCTCTATTATTTTCTATGCCTAGAAATAGTTGTTTCATGCATTCTGTTTAGTTTTATAGTTGTTTTTAGCAGGAGATCTAGATTTACAAGTTACTCTGTCATGGATGGAAATAGAAGTTGCCAAGATTAGTTTGTAATGAACAATTCTACACCCTGATTTTAGGGTCAGAATAGAAAATCTCTCTTACATTGCTACCTTTGGTTCAATTCTCCCAAGCAATTTGTAATGCTGATAGGAAATGCCATAGATAAGTGTAGATTGAGTATTAGCCTAAATATAGAAAATTCGCTGCAATGATAGACAAAAATTGTGCATATATTTTATCCAACTCCACCATCAAAATTACTGTGCTTCTTTATATCTCAAGACAAAATATATTTTTACCAAAAGTCTCTTAAAAGCAAATTTAGAGACAGCCAAAGTTTTGGTTCATCTCCTCTATAATTTATATTTAATGCTGCCAACCTAGCAAACTACCTTTTACTGCCTTTTACTACCTTTTACTTTTTAACCAAAAAGACAAATAAAATGCAATATCTGCCTTTTAGATAGCCTGTGGATGCAGGTTAAAGGTTTTATTAAAAGCAATCAACAATACAAAATAGATCCATCTAATTTACCAAACACTATGCTACCCTCCCCAGCTCAATACTGTGACCTTTGATTCAATGTGCAACTTGTGAGCACGACTGTGTTTCTACCTCAGCAAAAGCATAGTCTTTGGAAGCAAATCTTAGTTGCATTATACAGTACAACCTAGTAATGTAACCTCCTTCAGCTTCTACTTTCACATCTGTGATATTGACCAAAACACAACTCCCCTGTATGGTTATTGTACAATTTAAACATAGTGACTTCTGCACCATATCTGGCATAGAACAGATGTTCTTAAAGTATTACCTCGTCCTGTACCCTGCCATCTTCACACCTCTACTCCCTTCCTAGCCACAATCCCTTAGAAGATGTGGTTAGCATAGTGGATGTCATTCCATTCTCTGTTGAGTCATATTCCTTTTAAGTAGTTATTGGGTCATTGCAAAGAATGAAGGTGCTATTTCAACCTTTTATTTCTTTTATATACTGTGGGTTAGTGTAAATTTCCTTTGAGAAATAGGTCCCATTCTTTTTTCTTCTCTCCCTCCCTCCATCCCTCCCTTCCTCCCTTCCCTCCTTCCTATCTTTCTTTGAAAAACAGATTTAGAGAAATAATCAGTCTTACATCTTTTCCTCACTATTATCCACTTCTTTTTTAGCAGCAACTATTTGCAAGAAATTTAGAGATAAGGGGAAATAACCTTCCTTCTCTTTCCTCCATCATAATTTCTAACCTCTGCCGCCTACATGGCTAAGTGGGCTCCTCAAATCCCCCTGCTACCATAGATGATGCATTGAGGCTCCACTTGGCTCCATTTGGAGTAAATGAAGGAGTAAAAAATTCATTTGAGAAGAGGAAGGTGAGTGATAAGACTATATTATTCAGCACTAACAATAAGTCCAATATAATTTTATAATTGTATTTAAAGTTATCTATAGATGCCATGTTGGAAGAGCCCACAGTCAAAATGACTGTGAAAAAATTTAGCAAGCTTCATTATCTCCATTGAACAAATGGGAAAATTGAGGTTTAGTGGCATCAACTGCATAAAGAAAAGAGAAAAGAGAGGAAGGAAGGCAGCCTTGCTCTCTCAGAACTAAAAGATCTTTGGCATATCCTGCAAAATATATGCTAATTAACTGAAGCATTTTCAATGTCTTACCAATACCAAGAAACTCTTAGAAATGAGTACCTCTCAGGAGTACTTTTTATTTTCATTATATTTAAAATATTTATCATGAGACTGCAGTAAGTACAGATTCTTCATTCATTCTCTCTAGAATGAGAATTTTTCATAAAAATCGAACTTTTAAATTCCTTTTTAAAACAGTAACTACATTTTTTGGTATTTCTATTCAACTATTTTTCTTTTATTTCTCCATGTTACTCACAGACTTTTAAGAAAAATGTATTTAAACCCAAATCCCTAATTTACCGAAGCAGGTAAAGAATAAAAAGTATATTTTCTTTTTTTTTTTTTTTATTTTCTTTTTTTTTTTTTTTTAAAGATTTTTTTTTTTCATTTGACACAGAGAGAGAGAGATTACAAGTAGGCAGAGAGGCAGGCAGAGAGAAAGGAGAGAGGAGGAAGCAGGCTTCCTGCTGAGCAGAGAGCCCGATGCGGGCCTCGATCCCAGGACCCTGGGATCATGACCTGAGCCGAAGGCAGTGGCCTTAACCCACTGAGCCACCCAGGCGCCCTAAAAAGTATATTTTCAAAATGACAACAACCAATCAAGAAACCTCAGTTAATACTTAGTCAGTTTATAAACTGACTATAAACAGTTAATTTATAAACTAAGAGGAAATGCTGCTCTTGGCATGAAGAGGAGTTACTAACATGATCTAATTTCAGAAAAGGTACATAACTGAAGTTTAGGTCCAAGTTTATTGTAGTTTGTTATCTTTTTAATTAGGTAATTTTAAGTTTATAGTTTTGAATCATCAGGAAAAAAATTGCAACATAATCTGTTTAGAGCCAAGGCATGCTGCTGACACATTCAAAAAGTCCTGAACCTTTATAAACAAACACTGCCAGTGTTTATTTCAAAACATCTGAGAACAAGGGAAATACAGTGACTCTCTGAATATTTCAATTTGGAACTGTGTGTGCTGATTCATCATTATCTGTGGATCCCTTCTGAGATACAATGGAATGTGTTCAGTACCTGCCAAATACACAGATATGAATAATTCTGGAAGGAGGATCATATTATAAAACTTATTTTTTTCCTACCTAAAACACTGCCAAAAAAAATCTGGAAAAATAATTTTCTCTGTAACTGCATAGAGTGGCTTTTACTTTCAGTGCTCATATAAACAACTTTTTCAAAGAGAAGAATTATTTAAATTGAATTTGGAATCTTGCTTCATTTCTTTATATTTAAAGAGATTTTTTGAAACTTGCCAAGACTTTATAAATTGGATTTGTTAAGGCTATTTCCTTCTACCTTCACTGAAGCTGATTCAGTGGTTTTCACCGAGTAAATGGAAGTAATGATTTTGACTTCATAGGCCATACCTTAGACTAGATAAGAAGGAAAATAACAACATTGTTCTGTTAATTATGTGTTATTTCACGGGCATAGATTATTAAAGTTTCAAAGTTTGTCAATCCATAATTAGTAATATAAAATATTTTGACATTTAAGCATGTGTGTATAGTCTCACAAGTATTGTTAATTTTCTCTCTTAACACTTAATCAAATATTATGTCCAAGTCTAAAACTAAACAGAAAATGACCCTCCACACCCTGAATTTTTCCCTCTTAAGCTCTCCAAAGGTATATATGCTGTTGAAAGGGCTTGAGATTTGAAAGTAGAGGGTGTGACTCTCACTTTCTTCATTTAATCCAGTCTGTCCATGAGTGTTTATTACTAACTAATATGTGATAGATACCATATTAGGCACTGGGATGGAAACTGGAATATAACAACTATCATCAAGCTTGTCATTATGTAGCATACAGACAGACACATAAAGAAATAAGTTAAGTGTACATGATAAATGCACAAGACACAATGGGGACCCAAAGGAAAAACATTTTTGTTAGTACAGCCATTGACTCTAAATATGATAGGCTAGGTTTTCTTTTTCATAACTATTTTTGAAAAATCTCTCTTTTTTCTCAGTCTCAAAAAGATGACTTAAGCTAGAAATCATTTTAAAATAGGACAAATTATAACAAACATATTAAAATTTTAGTGTCAACTTATCCAAAAATCAGACCATTTACTACTTCTACTTTATGCAAATATAGCACAGCTTTTACAAAGTATAAATTTATAAACATGTCTTTCATTTTTATAGCACAAGATGCAGTTGTTTAGGGCCCATCTCACAACCTAGAGTCAAGAAATTTGTCCATAAGAAATGATACATGACCTCTGTAGAGCAGTTTGAAGAGAGAGCCTGGAATAGCATTCCAGCAGAGAGAAAAGAGTGATAAAAATCAATGAATCAAAATATATATTCAATACACATAACTATAAATTGAATTTTCCTTTTTGCTAGCTAATGTTCCTCACACCAGATAATAACTTTTTTGTGAAAAGTGCTAGGCTATCCTTCCATTTCCTTACTTTGTCTCAATTCATCACTAAAGGGAAAAATAAAAGAAAAATTCACGCGATGGCATGACTCTTCAACTGTTAATTAAAAATCTTCAGGGTGCCTGGGTAGCTCAGTGAGTTAAAGCCTCTGCCTTCAGCTCAGGTCATGATCTCAGGGTCCTGGGATGAGGCCCACATCAGGCACTCTGCTCGGCAGGGAGCCTGCTTCCTCCTCTTTCTCTGCCTGCCACTCAGCCTACTTGTGATCTCTGTCTCTCTCTCTCTGTCAAATAAATAAATTAAAAAAAAAAAAGTCTTCCAATGTGAAACTTTTTTCTGTCCAAACATAGTATTTTTTTCCTTGGAGTCCTTCTTTGATGCTTAGTTCCTCCTTCTTTGATTACAGTAATAGGTACATAGTCTCAAGAACATCAAAACAAACATTCTTCCCTATAGAATAGCTACAATTAAAACCACTAACAATACCAAGTGTTCGCAAGAATGGAGATCATCCAGAACATTCTTATATTGTGGTGGAAGCGTAAAATAGTGCAACCAGCTGGAAAATGATTTGACAGTTTCCTAAAAATTTAAACACACCCTATGACCCAGCAATTCCACCCTTATAGATACTATCAAGAGAAATTCATGTTTCTGCCCATTAATAAAAACCTTTTTTCTTAGAATGCTTATAGCAGCTTTCTTCATAGCCAAAACTGGAAAAATCTAAATCTTGTTCATGAACTGGAGAATGGGTAGGTATCATGTCTATCCACACCATGGAATACCATCAGCTTAATTCTTAAACAAATTGAAAAGAAAAAAACTACTAAGGCACCTATATAGATAAACTTCAAAAATGTAAGTTGAGTGAAAGAAATCAGAAAAAAATCATATACTGCATTATTTCATTTAGTTGAAGAAGAGATAAAACTAATGTATGGGGGTAGCAGAAAGAATAGCAGTTTCCACTGTGATGGTACCTTGCCTGCAAAGGGGCACAGTGGGACTTGCTGGGGTGATAGAAATTATTTGTATCTTCATCTCAAGTGGTTACAAGAGGATATAGATATGTTACAAATCATCAACTTGTAACTTAAGATGTGAGCATTTTACACTTTAGTAAACTATACTTTAATAAAGTGCTATTAAATTTTAAATAACAGTCTCTATTAAACTCTCTGTGTAAAAGCCTGGCAATGGCCAAATTCCTAAGTATTTTTAGAGTATAACTTTTATATTTAAGAATACCTTAAAATGTAAGAACAAAGTGTGACTAAAATTTTAATCAAAGAACAAAATCTCTTCATGTCAGGCCAATCCAATGACCCAACTAAAAATACCTAACTATGGCTATTTCCTCCTTGAAAATAGATGGTTGAAACTGGGAAAAGAATCAGTGTCAGCATTAAGGTAAATATTAGGCTACCTGTTCAACTCAAACCTTGACTGAATTTACAAATAAACTGGTCTTGTTTTCAGTCAGAGAAATAAGCTAATTTCAAGTATGTTAAGAAAAGTGACCCAAGATGTCCAAGAAGAAAAAATATCTGAGCCTTGCACGAAAAATCTGAAGAGGCCAGTGCTGGCTCTCAGACTGTGGTCCTAAAGGACTCGGAAGAAGAAAAAGATGACCGGCACCAGAATTTCTAGATCATCTATCTACTTTGCCTGAAAGAAGGATTGGTTGAGGAAAGGAGCCATATTTACTTATAAGCAGAAGCTAATGTACAGCCAGTCACCTTAAAGGAGCAAGACAGAAAGGCTAGGGACAAGGTTTATCTCCCATTAAATAAACTTATCACTGGATAAGGTAGTCCACATAGCACCCTGGGGCAATTCCTACATTTCATCTGTGCTGCCCAATACAACCCTAATATTCCCTGAAACTTCAAGTCTATTGTCCCAAGGAACAATGAAAACTCTTTCCACCTTCCTCTTTTTTTTTTTTTCCTACTTTGAGAAGTGGCCTGAGAAGCAGGAAGCCGAGAGAAGCTCATCTTTTACATGAGTGGAGTCTTAGTTCTGATTCCTGGTGGCTGCATTCTTTCATTGAGTACAAAAACCATTAAAATAAAGAACCCTGGGGTCACAGGGCTGGAAAAAAATAATTGGTAGTCTGTTATTAGGTGTTATCAGCAAATACAGCATCCCTTGCTCCACTCCTTATTACCAAATCTGTCCTTTCTAATGCCTGGGGGGAAGCACCCATATGCCCACCACCTTGGGTTCAGTCAAAGGAATGACAGAGAATGTCCAAGACTAGGGAAATGGAAAATGCAGCCAGGACTCCACTTCCCGTATCTTTTCTGTGCCTGGCATTCCTTTCCTCTGTGTTTTTCCATCACAGTAACACTGTGAAGCAACTCTTTATTCCCCCTGCTATTATCACACAAATAAACCAATGGAGATACTGGGAAAAAGCAGAGTATTCTCAGTCTCTCTGCTCAGAGGAATCTGGGATAAAGCCAAAAAGAAAAGGACAGTGAAGGTAGAAGTCCACATGGCATGTGGATATCCACCGCCTGACTTTTCAGAGGAGGGAGGAATTGGGGATTCAGTATTAAGCCCCTAGATTAGAGGAATAAAGTAGAAAATAATTGATAGCAGTTCGGGTAAGGGATTGACAGAAAACCCTGCAGAGAAACATCCTGCCCCAAAACCCAAAGTAGAGGATATGATTCCAAGTATCTGGCAGGTAGGGCATCAAGATGAGTGTGATGGAAAGAGAGCATGGTCCATAAAGTAAGCTTGCCCTCACCCTGTGATGACCGTCCAGGGAACTCCGTCAGGACCATCTCACATGACTCACCCTCAGATCCCACTCTAGGTATGCCAGCAACACACAGAGAAATTGACCCTGGCCTCTACTGCTGAATCTACAGTGAAGAGCTCTCTGTGTTAGCACACAGCACTCTCTGCTCTGCACTAGCTTTTCATGTTTCTTCTGCTGAAATGTTCTCTCCCCAAATATCCACGTGACTCACCCCCTTCACTCCTTGAGTCTCTTCTCAAATGTCTCATTTCCAGGAATGTCTGCCCTGACTACCCTACTTAATATTGCAAATAGCTAGCCCTGACAGAAACACACACTGAGAACTCATGACCCACCTCTCTCTCCTTGACTGTGCTTCCCTGCCCTTACACAGTCTAGCAGACTATGGGATTCATTCATCCTCTTGTTTACTTTCTGTCTCCCTCTACTAGAGTGTTATCTTCATCTGCTTTTTACACTGATGTACTCTTAGTCCCTGTAACTGAGCCTAAGACACAGCCAGTGCTCAACAAATAATTTGTTGAATTATTTGGTGAATAAATAAATGAATGCCATAGCCTATTGGCTCTGAAGTTTCAGGGTCTAATTTACATTCATCTTTGCTTTCCTTGCAATCAACACCATACTTGGCGCATGCGGACTCTCAATAAATGCTTCTTAAAATGAGTGAACATATGAAAAAATTAATTCCAAATTGAAATACCTGAATTTGTATCCTGGGGTGAAGTGGAGATTCCTGTATAGGATAGATGGTAAATCAAAGGGAGGGAGATATGATATTATGAAAGTAGTAGTAGTAGTAGTAGTAGTAGTAGTAGTAGTAGTAGTAATGGGAATAATCATAGTATCAGCCTGTTAGTGGTAATATCAATCTGTCAAGTGTGTTGTTTGGTAGAGACTATGTCCGGTCCTCCCAATCACCCTGCAAAGGAAGTATTACTCTCTCCATCTTTGAGATATGGCTGTTAGGGCTCAGAGTATTTTACCAACCATTTCACAGAGAAGGTAAAGACAGCCAGGATTCAAATCTGGGACTGGCTGGACCAACCCTAAAGCCAAGGCACCATTCTGGATAACGCGTATTTTCTCCTCAACTATAGAAACTAAACAGTGGTTTTCTTTCCATTACAGGTATGCTAATATAGGAGATTTAACAATGCAGGCAGCTTTTACCACCAGATTTTAAAGCTGATCAGGACCTTTGGAACAGGGCCGAGCCCCATATGAAAGCAAAGCTGTTTTGAAAAGCTAAGTAGCATAAACATTACATTGAGAACTGAGGGGAGTTGGACTCCATGTGGCAAGTCAAGAAAAGCTTCCTAATGGGAAGAGGTATCTAGGAAATATTCAAAAGTATGTAAGAGATGCAGAAGGGAAAAGGCAGTGCATCACCAGAGAAAGAAGAAAATAGACCATGGAGAACAACAGTATTTAATTAACTGAAATGCAATCCTTCTACACTTTTTAATTTATCCATATGGAGGTGCAATTCCTAAGTGTGAGATGCTTTTCTGGGCCCTGAACATACAGCACAATGGCCACAAACTCTCTTCCTTCATGGAGCTTCCACTAAGGTGGGGGGAAAACAAAATCAAATTGAGGTGAAACATACGGCATATTAGTTGGAGTTAATGCTAAACATAAAAATAAAGCAGAGAAAAGAAGTTAGGAGTGTCAGGGGTTGTAATTTAACAGGGTGCTTTTTAATACCATTTGAAGCTCACAAAGGAATTGTTACATTTAGGGAAAAAATTGCCAGATTTTTGTAAGATAATTTAACCTTGAGCACTGTTTGGTGGATAAGATTTTCTAGTTCTTCAATCAAAGCCGGCAGTTTCAAGAGGGCAACGCACCCTGTCTCTGTACTTGAGGCTCTCCACCAATTGTTCTGAGTCGAGAATAATAGCAGAGCTCAAGCCAATTTCCAGTCTGGTAAGAATCTTGGGAAAAGAGATTTTTAAAAATGTTATGCCTCATGGAGTCCCCCACAGTTGGTGAAAAATAACAGTGTCTCACGAGGCTGGCCAAAACTCTTGCCTGACCACTGAGTTCCGTTGTGGTTGCAGAGCTCAGACCTGGGGTGGGGAAAGAAGGAAAGAAGTGAAATAAAATGCAGATGGTGCACAAAGAACTTCATCATACTTGATAGGTCACTTCTAGAGAATTACATGATTAAGGAACGTGGGGGAGCAGAGGAGCAGATGTATAGGGACTTAAGAAAAACCTTTTGTGGGGGGTTTTAAAATTACTTAGGAGCTTAATAAAAATTGGCATCTATATGGATACTATCTCATGGTTGAAAAGCCACCTGAAAGACTGAAAAGCCTGTAAACAAATGAAAATAAATGGCTTGCAGTTCATACTGGGAGGAGTTCTCGGGGTTGGCACTTGAAGAGCTCTTAGCACGAGAGCTCCATGACGAAGCTATTATACTGGGGTAAATAGATTGGGAATGAAAAGTGCAAATGAACTACACTGGCAGGAGTCGTTGGAAAGGTAGGGAATCTTATATCGTGGAGTTGTTTGTATTCATATTTAGAAAAGGCTTGCGTCTGAACATCTGTTTTTCAGAATACAGAGTGGTGTCATTTCGACTGGAGAGCCAGGAAGAGAGCGAGCGCAGCCATGACAGTCTTCAAGAAGGGTGGTTGGTGCAAGAGGGAAGATGAAAGGCTCTCCATTCCATCAAGCACACTGATGAAGAAGGAAACAATCCACGGATACTTAAACATGTAAATAACAAGCAGACTGGAAAATGATGTACCCCAATACCCCAGGGCAGATCACAGGAGAAAATGAAAGAAAGGATAACTACAGCCAAATTCTTTCTTTCAAAAGATCGAGAACTCAGTCCATCAGTTAGACTAGGAAATGCTTCTTTTAGACTTTATATCCCTATTTCAAGACCCTCTTCAAGGGTCACCATGTTTTTTGGCTTTCTTTGACTCCTCTCCCACACCTCCAAGGCAGAATTAATCACTCCCTGGATTCTCTTCCACAGCATTTAAAAATGTTTCCATTATAGCACTAACCGTACTGTATTTTAGTTATATTTTGAGTTCTATTTAGTAGGATATGAGCTTCTTAAGGACTGGGTTTGTGTCTGATATTTTTCACCTCCAGCACACAGAATATTGACTGGTCTATTAAATGGTTAGTGAAGTGAATGGCATACCCTTACACGTTTACTTGGGATTTAATTACCCCAGGTGATTTTTTGTTACCTTGACAAAGCCACACCACATTCCAAAATGAGAGAGAGTATGTTATGGAATTATATGAAAAGATGGCCAATATGTTCATTTTAAGAGTCAAGGGCAAGGTGCCAAGCACTGTGTATGCCTTGCTACCTTATATGGAGAATGAAAGAAAAATAAGGATATATTCCTATTTGCTATTCTATTCCTAAGCGACATCTGAAAGGATCTTTAAAAAGCTAATGACTGGTTCGCTCTGGGAGAGACAGTGTAATAGTATGACAGAGATAAAGAAAAACACACAATTTTTTACTATTTACATTTTTATATTGTTTGACTTCTTAAGCATTCATTCATTAAGCATCAACTATTAAAACACTTAACACTATTTCTTCAAAACTAATCACATGGAGAATAAGCAATAGCAACAGTAACGACAAGAAAGCTGACAGGACTCCATGGCTAACTAGTTAAAGGAGAAAGTTACTGCCATGTATTGGTTGGCTGGCTGGTTTCAACAAATGAACTCAATTCCAGTTGTGGGCCAAATTATTGTTGAAGAAATTAAAGGCATTTTTTAAAAACACTTTGTTTATTTATTACAGAGAAAGAGAGCACAGTCAGGGGGAGCAGCAGGCAAAGGAAGAAGCAGACTCTCCATTGAGCAGGGAGCCCAATGTGGGACTCTCGATCCCAGGACCTTAGGATCGTGACCTGAGCCAAAGGCAGATGCCTAGCTGACTGAGTCACCCACGTGTCCCGAAATTAAAGGAATTTTTTATTTTCTAATGCAAGTCATGGTAATCACAATCCTTTTGGAAAGCTCACTGGATAAAGGTAGCACTTCACTCAGCTTTTGCTAATTGAACTACTAGGGCAGCATGCCTTAAGGATTCTCCATCTGTTACATGGAGCCCAAGACAATTCCTTAACATATTGGTAGAAAATCAATATTTTAAATAATGAGACTCAGTCTGTCCTTGAGGTAGTGCTGGGTCCTAAAATAGACTTACATGAAGTTTTCATCAGTCTGAACTAATTCATGATGCTTCCCTGACATTATTTTCAAACAAAAACTATCACATTAAATATAAATATATATGCAAAATATATATATGCAAAACATATATTTATGCATCTTGGACACACACACACACATATATATGCAAGATATATGCATCTTAGACACATGTCAAAGCATAATTTTCAAGGAGTTATCAGACATAACTCCTACAAAGATAAAATAAGCATGTGTTAAATAGCTATTCAACTCATTAATGAGAGAATGAACTGGACAGTAAAGATGTTTCAAAGGAAAAGTAAAGAACAGGGGTTATAGCATGGGAAAAAAATGTGTGAATAAGATGGGGTTTGCTATATAAATAAGATGGTTACACAAATAAGATGCTTAATAAATCCTTTCAAGCAATAAAACCATTACTTTGGAGTTATCTTTTCTGCCAGGCAGAAATCATTTGTATCTCTACCAGATAAAAATCTACCAACAAAAAGGCAGCTTCATAGAAAATGGACTTTTAGTCCATTATTAGATAGAGTGAAACAAAAGTATATTCCCCTGAATGATCAAATAATCGTCAGGTGGTCCTGAAGAACAGCACTCTGATATGACATTGAAAGGGCATACCATCATCTCTTTGCCTTACTTCCAAGTTAGGTAATGTTTCTTAATACATATAGTGAAAGAATGGTGTGAAATAAAGCTCCTATCTTTGTCACCAGGCCTGGGAACAAAGGGGTAGTAGATACTTTAAAATTAGGCCTTTTCTGATAGGATTCTTGGTACATTTGAGATAGAGAGAGAAAGAATTATTAATTAATCTATTTTACAACTAATATGATGTTAAGGATGAGGACAACGTTGATACCACTAATAAAGATGATAATGAATTTGACTTCACACAGAAGTAAAATACATCCATAATCTTACATCTATTCCTTGAGATGAGGAAACATCCTCACTCGCAAAACTACCATGAGTGGTAGAAAAATATTTTATATTTATGTAAACCGAGTATGCATCTGTAATACATGAAAATATCTCCACAAACCAATTAACAAGGAAAAATAAGTTGCCTTGTTAATTGGGAAGCTGGAAGCTTTGTTGCTTCAGAGTAAATCACAGGATTGATCACCAGAAGGCGTATTTTTGATGCATTCAACCCAGCCAGCCAGATCTCTAAATTGTAAACAAAATAGTCATACAGTAAATGGCAATGGCTCAGCCAGAGCTCTTCAGGAAAATTAAAGGTCCACAGAGAAACCAAAAATATGGAGTTCATGTTGACAAAAAGATAATTTTTCAAAGAACAGTATAGTCTATATTTTTCCAGAAACTAATACAAGATGTAATCTCAAATATCACTAAGTAAAACTGGCTAATTTTTATAGTAATAAATTAGTCGAGGTAAATTCTTAGAAATGCATCAAACCAGTAATTCATAAGCAAACTCTTCACCCTGGAAATCCATGGGCTAAGCCCAGAATAAGAACAATTCTATTTATCTTTGTCCAAGACACTATTGACTTTTCTACATCTTTTCCTTTTTGCTTTGTATAATATCCTAAGGAATTTTAAGTTGGAAAATTTACAGTTGGCATAAACATTTTTATGCCTCCCCGCAGGACTATCAGAAACACTCTGCTTGTATAGGAAATTTGCCCTTAAAAAAAAAAAGAAAAGAAAAGAAAAAAAAGAAGAAGAGCAGCTGGTCATCCAAATATTTCTCTTATAATGACCAGCTGATTTGTAAAGGGAAAAAGGTTGTGAAGAGAAACACATACAATTTAAATTATTTGAAAGCCCTACAGCTACTATAGGAGAAAAAAAAAATCTAGCCCAAATGGAAGTGTCTCCAATACTACTTAGTATTTTCTTTCTTATCCAATAAAAGTAAGTACTATTAGGAGGTGCAGGGGTGGGGTGGGAGGGAATAGGAACTGGAAAAAAAGACCACTTAACATCTTCAAAGTAACGTCATGATTCTTTATATTTTCTGTGCCTGAGGCAGACTTTTTCTTTGTTCTTTTCTCAATTGGTCTCTTAATAAAGCCTAAGGAAAGACTATACTTTCCCATGAAGATAAGGCTATTAATTAACTAGATTTTCCAAATAAGACTGGGAGAGTAAAGTATTAAGTAGCAACCTTCAATGCTGCAAAGTCATAACTGTGACAGAAATGAGGGAAATTTCAGTGTTGGAACCATCTTTAGTGCTTCAACTTCAATGCGGGTAAAGCTCCAAGGACGTTTTAACATCAGATTACTAGGAATCCAAACCCCGGCTTTGGGGTCTCATGGTTAGGGTAGACAACTACATTTTTATTTCTTTCTTTGTAATTCCTGAAAAATGTGTCCATATCTGGTCTTGATTTAAAAACAAAACATAAACGAAAACTCCTGTCTGAAGAGAGGCTACAAAGGACCTAGGAATGCTACCTAACGATGCTGGGTAATCGGGATTTTCCCTCTTGCATTGAGCTGAATGGGTGTGGAAAGCCTTACAGGAGGATAACACTGGTTTGAGATAAAGCAGAAGGAGAAAAGGAAACCTCTCCAAGAGAACTTTTCTTCACAGAAGCAGGTGGGGCTACGATTTCCCTCTGGCAGATCACCATTCTCAAAGATGGAGCCGGGAGCACCGAAGATAGGAGCTACGAAGGAAGTCTACAAAAGAGGTAGAAAAGGCACACCTCCATGGGGAACTAAGGAGGAGAAAGTGTAGAAACTCATCAAAGAGGAAAATGCTATAAAAAAGAACAGGGAAGTTTTCACCTCACGTGGAGGCTTCATACCTGCAAATAAGTACATTCCAACTAAGAGGTGGTCCTCACAGGGCCAGCCACATGGAGAGGAAAGTTGGTTTCCTGGTCATGCAAATGAAGGTCTCAGATTTGGCCTGTGACCTTGAAGACGAGAAATGGCAAGGGTCCTAGACCATGAGAAGTCTAAAATCATGTTGCATGTCACAAGGGAGTAGAGGTTCTCAACCATATAAGAGATTTGATGTAGTCTTCGAACTTTCAGACAGAGTAATTTTATCATTCTTATCTTGGGCTTCACCTCTGAAATTTCATTCCTTTATCCTATGTAATGGTCCAGCACACTGCAGCACTCAGTTAGAGGCAATGTGGTTGGGTTGTCAAGTCAAAGCAAAAAAGACAGAGATCAGATTCTTGCTCTGACTCTACTTTTCCAAGCAACCTCAGGAAACCAAATCTTAAGCACTTAACTTCTTTTCCATATCCTAGTCTTCTCCCATTTCCATAAGTGGTCCACCTCTTAAATAAGTATATTGAATTCTTAATTGAAAGACTTTAAGCAAATGGAAAAGATGGATTTAAAAGTGTTTTCAGAACCACTAAGGTTTGCTAAAGGGAAAAACTATGACAAACACATTGGAAAAGATTCTAAAACAAAATCAGATTGAGGACTTTCGCCTTATTGAATCCCGCGTCTTGGAAAAACTGAGATTCTGGAGTTGTTCTTTAAATGGAAAGAATGATCTTGAATACTCTTTTTTTTTTTTAAGATTTTATTTATTTATTTGACAGAGAGAGAGATCACAAGTAGGCAGAGAGGCAGGCAGAGAGAGAGGAGGAAGCAGGCTCTCCGCCGAGCAGAGAGCCCGATGCGGGCCTCGATCCCAAGACCCTGAGATCATGACCTGAGCCGAAGGCAGAGGCTTTAACCCACTGAGCCACCCAGGCGCCCTGATCTTGAATACTCTTGTACAAACTCTATTCATAATTTCTTAAGAAAAAGAATTTGTTCTAGTATTTTCGCTTTTCATATATAAGTCTTCTTAAGTCTGAAATAATCATTTGAGAGAAGTAGAATTCATTGTGTACTAGGAGGCCAGAATTTGCTTGCTGTAAGGAATCACATGGGTGTGGGCATAATTTGTGAATGAAGAAATATATATAACTAAATATATAAAACAATCGAGTTTTTCAGGTTCCTTCAATTTTTGAAAAGAAAAATATTTCTTTGCTTATATAATTGCAAATTAAATAATTCTATCCAAGTTTTATCTAAATATAAAAGGTTGATTTTGAAAACACAAAAGGAGGAGGAGGAGGAAGAGGAAGAAGGTGAGGAGGGGGAGGGAGAGGGGAAGTAGAAGAAGTGAGGGGAGCAAACAGGAGGAGAGATCCAAAGCTTTATATTTTCAAAACAGACTGATTGAAGTCCAATTTTCCTTTCCTAAACCAGTTTGCTTTGACACTGATATAACCCGAGGCTGAGAACATGTAGTTTAAACATTGTTAATGAAGTGTATCAGTATCTTCCTCTAATAAATCAGCCTTTGTTGATGGGGAAAAGTGGGGCATGCAGTTATAACTGAAATGGCCATATATTTGGTGCGTGCAAAGGGGGAAAGGAAACTACAACTTACAGAGCACTTATTTGGGGCAAGGTCCTTTACACAGGAGACAGCATTTACCCTTACATTAATCTTTGAGGCAGTGGTTTTGTCCTGTTTTTTAAGAGGAGGATACAGAAGCTCAAGAACGGTGATTCTCCGAGGCTTTGTGGCCAGTAGAGGCAGTCACAACTCAGATTGAGTTTGGCTTGATGCCAGACCTTCCTCTCTTTTGCTGATCATCTTTGCCTCCATGGGCCCGAATGGCTCACCGTGGGCATTTGACTTCATCCAAGGTTTGGTAAGATCGGCCTTACTCTACTGGTGGCATAACCAGAAGAATTCTTATCAAATTTCAAAATGCCAGAAGTCTAATAAAATACCAAGAAGTCTTACAAAATTCTTATAAAATAGAAGTCCTTCATGTGAAGAAGGCTCACACACGGGGGTTCCTTGGTTCTTGACAGTCTTCTGTACTGATAGAAATGCCTACCTACAAGGACACTTGCTTCTCATTCTGACACATATAAAGCCTTCGTCATATTAGAGGTAAACTTTCAAGTCAAAGACAGATCTTGTCCGGTGAACAATAAAACCTTATATACGTTAGTGTTTTTCACATAAAATATAACCTTCAAACATTCTTTTTTTTTTTTTCATTTAAATTGCCTTTATTTTCTGAATTGTAGGTAGGAACCTCTTAAGGGTTGCATTTTCTATTTCTCTGTCTCCTCCTTTATAGAGCAATCATCTTGTTGAATTCCTTTTCTTTTTTTTTTTTTTAATTTTATTTTTATTATTTGCCCAAGGGGTACAGGTCTGTGAATCATCAGGCTTACATCTTTCACAGCATTCACCAAAGCACAAACCCTCCCCAATGTCCATAACCCATCCACCCTATCCCTACCCTCCCACCCCCCAGTAACCCTCAGTTTGTTTTATGAGATTAGAAGTCTCTTATGGTTTGTCTCCTTCCCCATCCCATCTTGTTTCATTATTTTTCCCTCCCTACCCCCCACAGCCCCCCACACTACCTTCAAACATTCTAAGTGACATATGATTTATAATCCTTTGTGCTTGCCAACCAAATGGCTTGGTAAATGCCACCAGAATGGTCTTTCCTGTCCTGCCTATATTGCTTGTTCTTTTCCTTTCCAAATTAATTCAATCTGCTAATACTTCTTAGAAGCTTGGAAGAGTGTAGGTCACTATTTTACTGTAACTCAAAATCAAATGAGAAACCAATATAACTCAACAGGAATAGTCTAACTCAAAAGACCAAAGAGAATCTGCATGAAATGTGAACATTACTGAAGAGCAAGAAGAAATATTGATTCCGCCCTAATATATAGGACTTACGGAGAAAAAAACAAGACAGCATGCACCCACCCTGAAAAAAGGAGAAAAAGCTGTGGCTTATTTAACTTCAAAACCAGAATGATGGCTGCTTCCTAGAAGGGGATGATTTCAGTCTCTCTCCCTTATCATCCCCACCCATAGTGCCTGGTGCCTGAACCAGCAGTCTCAGCATCACTGCGGCAGGAGGATGGATCACCATACTGACCTCACGACTGACCTGTTGAATCAGAATCTGCATATTCAGAAGTCCTCTCTTCCCTGGTGACTCATATGCAGAGTCATATACATTGATCTGTTGAACTCTGGCACAGAAAGATTCCTTTTCTTACAGATGATACTAGAAACAATAATCCCACTAAAAATAACAATAATATAATAACAGGAATAATGCTAGGATAAAAATACAAATAATTTAAGTACAATAATAATTCTACTGAAGTTATATCTACATATAAAGACTGATCTTTAAAAAAACAGAGAGGATTTTAAAATTTTTTCTTCAAAATTTGTTGTGTGATTGATTTCAGATTTTTTTTTCTAAACTGTTTTGTTGACTTTGAGATAACCAAAGGTTGAGTGAATGCATTTCTCCATGTGTAAAAAGGGATAATATTGTCCAGCCCACAGAATTGTGGTGAGAATTAAATAAGATAATGTGTGAACAGTGCCTGGCATATGGCAGGCAGTCAAAAAAATAGTAGCACTCTTAGTAACCACCATTACTAATATTTGTGCCAGAGCCTAAATCGATTAACTGGCCAGTTTAAGTGGACTCTCATTCAATTTTATTTTCTTCTCTGTTTTCTGTTTATTTTTAGAAATGTGTGGCTCTATAATCACAGCAAAACTTGATTTTGTGTTCCTTAAATTTCTAGATGTGTAAATGATGAATCCAAATAAAGGAAATTCTCCAAATATGCCAGACACTATAATATTTCGTCTGCATTCTTCTGTGACTCATAAATAAACAGCACGATATTTACCAGCCCTATTATAATTAGAATAGGAAATGCTTCAGTTAGACTTCTCATGACAAAGGCTTTCGTCAGGTAACCATTCCCTTAGCGTTCCCTCTCATGTGACAAACCCACCACAATCTGTATCCATCACCATGGTTGCCATTTCTAATCCTACCCTCCGAACCAAGAGCTGTATAATTACCACTACGCCGTATTAGCATCTGTGGGTTCCCTCGATACTAACGGGATGCAAAAGGTGACACGTGTATGGATTGTGTCAAGTTGTCACACTGCACAAAAACATGGTCCTAATCCCACAGGCTGCAATATCCACCTAATGATACACTCATGTCACAGAAGTACATAAATAGCGCTCTGCTGCCCGTTCAGGCTTCCTGGCAGTAGGATGAGCTCAGGGGGATATGTGTGAATGAGTGATCACATGTCATATGAGATGATTAAAAATGAGTAGGTCCCTTTTAGAGATTAGTGATCGTTAAATTATTTCATTCACTTGCTATTCATGATGAATAATAAATCACTCTCAGCGTCTGCTGTTCTATTCATTTATTACATAGGGGTGTTTAGAAGCTAATTACTCTGAGATAGCCTCCCCAGCAGGAAGGGAGTGAGGGGATGGGGGAATTCCAGCTCTGGTTGCATTTTTTTTTAATGCTGGGCCCGACATTTAGCCAGATTTTTTTTTAGGGTTACCCAAAGTTATATCCATTTCTTAGTTTCTTGTAGACTTTTGCTTAGTATATCCTAGCGTTTTAAAGTCTGCTGGGGACTCCTTGAAAGTCAGAAAGTCCCTTACACTAACCTAGTACTTCCTAGAACTGTATGAATTAATTGTTGTGGGTTTTTTTGGTAGGTGTCTGGGGGACTCATCTCTTTATTGAGCATTTGTTAAACTGCTCACAGATTGTGCAACAGACTCAGACCCTTCCCTCTAAACTTGCAATTAATCAATTCCTTCAGCCATTGTTTATTGAGTACTTATTACACACTCAACACTTTGATAAAGATTGCAAAAAAGAAAAAGATAAGCCATGTTCCTGGCTCTAAAATAGCCTAACATCAAATCAGGGAGACAACCGATACACATAGAGGTGATAAAAGTTTCAATAAATGTCTATTTCACATGAATCTGGTCTATGCGCTGTGTTAGGCACTTTTGCAAACATAATGTCTCTAATCAATCATAATGTTCTGGGATGAGTTTTCTCACCGTTTTACAGATAAAGAAATTAAAGCTCAGAGATGAGACTTGTTTATATTTGAACAGCTGCTCAATAGAAGACCTGAGATCCAAACCTCTCTGAACTCCAAGCCCAGTACACTTTCCAAAGCCCCATATGTTCCAACCACAATATGTGGGATAAGTAAGTGCTAATTTGTGAGGCAAAAAGACTGAGTATTGTAGTTTAGAGAGAAGGGCCCAGAGTCATCCAGTAAGCCTTCACAGAGCTGGGGCCTTCACAGAGTGAGGCTTGGAAGGTAAAAAAAGAGGCAAATGGCAGAGGAGAAAAGAAACAACAGAAGCAAAATACTCGAGATCAAAATGAGAAAGAGATATGGGAGGGGCCATTCCAAACTGAACTTGAGCAGAACATATAAATTGTGGGAGGGGACTGACTGATGAGGTTTCCCAGGCAAAGGGAAGCCAATGCATGCCACACAACAGAGAAGAGAGCTACTGGAGAGTATTCTTTCCTTGACCAAATTTCTGTCAGGTTCCTCTGCACTGCCTTCTCAACTAGGCCTCAACCTTGGCCTATGGGAATTGCAAAGCCTCAGCACAAGTAAGACTGTCTACCTCACAATCTAAGAGACTTAAACAAGCACTAGCATCACTTCTATCAGTCCAAGGCCTTGTCCCTAGGATGACCACAGTCCCTTAAGTCTGGCTGAGAAAGCTCACGCTGCCACAAGAGTTTACCGTTTGTTTCAGTCAAAACCTAATGATACGCTCCTAATCTCCCTTTCCTTAGAGCATCTTTTAATTATTATTATTATTTTTAATTATTATTTGCCCCAGGTCTGTGAACCAAAGGGCTTACACCTTTCACAGCACTCACCACAGCACAAACCCTCCCCAAGGTCCATAACCCAGCCACCCTATCCCTACCCTCCCACCCCCAGTAACCCTCAGTTTGTTTCCTGAGATTAAGAGTCTCTTACGGTTTGTCTCCTTCCCGATCCCATCTTGTTTCATTTTTTTTCTCCCTACCCCCCACGACCCCCCGCCCTGCCTTAGAGCATTTTCTTAAGAAAACTTGTAATTATAAATCCTTTCTCTGTTCCTTTGAGACATATCTTCTACAACCCAGGAAAATGGCTCTCAAGTGAGCCATCCCTTTGAAATGTAATTATCAAGAAAGGTAGGGTCCCTGTTGCCCAGTCTCTGCGGGAGGGTAGGAGCCTAACTTTGATTAAGTACCAGTTAGCAAACACAGAAGGCCTAATCACACTGACCACTACCACAACATCCTTCAATACTTTTCTTTAGTACATGCCAGCATTTAAAAATCTATGTTTCAATGGAGAAGGGTTCAGTGGATACTAGAGTCTTTCTCCCCTCCTGACTTAGACTGCAGAAAATCTGTCTTGTCATCTTTAAGAAACACTCAGTTCTGTTTCACTTTGACAGTATTGGGCAGGAGAAAGACAATAAAAGTGATTTTAAGCTTAGCAGCAAGAAGTAGAATGGTCACTTTGCCTCTTAAAATCCTTCAGCGATCCTTATCACCTCCAGGTTAAAGACCAAAGAATTGAGCATGGTACACAAGGTCCTTCAGATCCAGACTCCTGCCTCCCATTCCATCTTTTACCACTCCTTAATCAATACCCAGTGTTATACCTAGCTATAAGGCAAGCCCGTCCTTCTTGACCATATCAGTTTCTCATCTCCATAATTTTTCTAAGGCTAGCCTCTTTGCCTGGAATAGTGAGAAAAATAGGATCTACTGAACATTTAAGGTATTGTAGGCTCCACCCTAAGAAATAATATTCATTAGCCATTAATCCTCACAATTTTTTAAGATAAGTGATCCCCTTTTGCACAGGAAGCAACTAAGGCAAAATGAGTTGAGGTAAGTTGCCTAAGGTCATTCAGAATGGCAAAGCAGCATTTAACTCAGAGAACCTCAGTTGCACTTCTGACTCAGCTTTAACCCAAGACCAACTACACCAACCATTTCCTCTTCTCCTCCATTATTTTTTCCCTACTTTGTTCCCACAGCAAAATTCTAGGCATACTGTAAAACTCAGCTCAAGACTCTCTCCCACTCGAAATCAACCCAATTCCTCTCTCCACTGCTTTTATAATACTCTATGCCTTCCATGGTTAGAGCCCTTCTCATATTGCAGAGTGTTTTTTATCCATTTGCATCTCTCCCACCTTGAAGGTGGAATGTCTGGTTCATTTTCACCCAGTACTTGCCACAAAACACACCCTCAGCTAAATCCTGTTGTATAAATGCTTGAAAGTAGAGAGAGATAAGCAGAGAGGTAGTTGGAAAAGTTGTGAGGGCCTAAGTTAGTACTGGCAGACTTGCCGATTTGTTACATAGGATTATAAAGAAGAGGAATAGAAAAATTGATCTATTCAACATATATTAATTGACCCTCTTCTGCGGGCTTAGCTAGCACAATGGTGAGCACTTGTATGACACTGAAGCTTCCAGTATAGTTACTGGGAAAACAAAGACCATTGGCAGTAACAGGGAAATCCTTCTGGAGGAGCGATTTTGTTGGAGACAAGTATTAGAGAAAAGAATTGGTTGTTTAAACTGATGATTTACAACATCATTTGAGATGAGTACAACTGTATTTTTCTGTTTTATTTTGATTTTTGGTTTATTTCTTCCAACAAGAAGGAAGAGAGGTATTTGTCAATGATAGAAGTAAAGTTCATTTCGGCTGGGTTGATTTTCTGTAGGTGGTAACGTAGGAGAGTGGTTTTGAATGAGCATCGGTTTGGTGTCTGTGTAATCAAGATTGCAGTGTTATTAGTGTTTCAGGGTTCTCACCATAAAACCCAAATTGTTTGCAATTTTGCATAAATTTACATGCCATATTAGGGGAGTTTTAACCCACGTATGTAGGAGGAAGGGAAAAGAAATTAATACAGTTTGTATAATTATATTCAAACCCAAATTAAGAGACTGTTTTGCATATCATATGCAGAGCTGTTTAGTAAATCTATCAATTTAATCAAGCCCTAGGTGAAGGACAGTCAGCTCCAGTCAGTGGTGTGCTGGCAAATGTTTTAAGAACTAGCTCTTTGGGAGAAAAACAGTCATGATAGGTAGGGTTTGCTAATTTCTGGGGTGATACTATTCCCACCCCATGGACAATTTCAAGCTACCAATCTGATATAATGGAACACTGAGTGGGGAAGAGATATGCATATTTGGCTTTCAGGAGCCAACATACATGGGTTCCAGCATACTATAGGCTTATCTGAAGATTCAAACTTACACACATCTCCCTTATTGAGTTTCTAAACTTAAGAGCTCCTTCTAAAAGATGGACTCCTGAACAGGTGAAAGCATCATCAGTACCTGTGAGAAATGGTGTTGCTAAACAGTGGGCCACGTGTCCCTTGAATTTGGGGGAACTTATGGCTTTTCTTAGGGAAGAGCCAGAGCCTGAAAGTACAGAGAAGCAATGATATTCCCTCATGGAATGGTGTGTGAATGAAGGAACACTTGCCAGCATGTTGAGGACTGAATTACTCCACTGTTGGAACAATCCCCTCAAGCCCACCATTCCTCTGTCATTCTAAATATGGGCCAGGTGTAACATAGATGGCCAGGTTACTATGGTGAGAGAAAGCAAGTACCTCAGAGCACTATAATTACCTGCTTACATGTTTGCCTTTCCTAAATCCTGAACCCCAAAGAGTATCAGCCACACCTTATTCAGCACTGTATCCCTGTTGAGTGCCTGACACACAGTGGATTCTGGATAAATACCTATAGTGAATGAGGAAATGAGTAAACTTACAGGGAAAAAGTTACTTTTAGGACACCGGCACTGCTTACTTAACCGGTACACTGCGAGGCTAACACAATGACAGATGGAAGCTTTTTGAAAAATGAAAGAATTAAACAAAAGCTATATATTATTATATCTCAAAAGAATCTGCTATAAACTAATTAGAGCAATATGGGGTTTTCCAGTCAAGGATATTGACAATAATCTCCTGTAGATATAGAAGCCTCCTGGTCATGTGGTAAATGCCTTGAGGTACTGCCTTCTAAATTATTGTCAAAACATGATAGATTGCCATTTTAGAAGCTCATTGGGTAAAGTACCTCAGCCTCTGGGAAAATAAGAAACTTTGTGATGGTGTTCTAAGATCCACATTCTGACATAACTCTACTAGAATGGGTCACTTGTTAAATGTTTCTACTTAGATTATTTTCCAGTTATTTCTTTTAAGCTTCTACTGAATATATACTAAGGTCTACTGTATTCATTGTGTTAAACAGCAGAATGTCTGGACTGTTGACCACAGATTGTTGGTCAGTCATTATATATTACCTCAAAGATTTTCAAAACTGGGCATCCACCAGGTTAGAATGATCTAGGAAACTTTTTCACACTACACATATTATCCAGAAATTCCAAAAGGCCCACAATGTGATGTGTCCTTTTCCACCCCTCCCAGCTAGAAAAAAAAATCACTGTTTCAGTGGGATGTGTGTTTTATCCCTCCTCTGTGGTGGGATGGAAAAATCAAGAGACTGAGGACCACAAATCTGAAATAATTTGAGGTAAGTGTTTATAGAATGAGTTCATACACAAATTAGAATATTAGAGCTAAAAGGGATCTTTAAGAAGATATGAAGCCTCCTTTACTTTACCTATGGGTAACTGAGACCTGGAGAGGTCACAGGCAGTCAGTCCAGGTTCAATGCTGACAGTTATGTGGTCAGTGTTTTTATATCTGTTTATGCCCTCACTTTCACTGACAGTCCTACCACAACAGACATCACAGTGCATATTACCAAGGGTATGGTATTTAAAATCTTATTTTATCTTATGTACCATCTTAGTCGGTGCTCAGTCTACTTGCACATTTGTTAATAACTATTTTTTGAATTTGGCATTAATTTCATTGCCTTTCTTTAGAGTGTTTATCTCCTTGACCTAACTTCCTATTCCACAGCAATATTAGCCCCACATATCTTATAGAATCCCAACCTACTACCATTATTCAGTGAGTGGTAGCATATTGTATCTATTAAGAATGGTGTTATTTGCTGAAGATAAAGTACCACACTGGACAGACAATGCTCCTATCTTTAAAGAATTTAAAATCTAGTGGAGTGGTCACACAAATAAACAGATAATTATAACACAGAGTATAAGTGCTATAATGGGGGAACTGCAGATTTTTGTGGGAACTCAGAAAAGTGACAGTGTATTTATCACCTATGTTGTAATACAAATTATTCTAAAACTTAGTGGCTCAAAAGAACAAATATTTATTATCTCATAAATTATTTGGATCAGCAACCCAGGCATGACTTAACTAATTACCTCTGACTCACTATCTCTCATAAGAGAACACTGTCAGCTAGGACTCAAGTCTAATTTGAAGTCTTAATTGGGGATGTGGCGTCATCTGTTGCCAAAGTCACTTATGTGACTTTCTATAGGTCTCAAAAGATTTGTTTCCAAGCTCATTGACATGGTTGCTGGCAGGATTCAGTTCCTTAACCATGTGGGTTTCTCTACAGATGTTTGAGGGTCTCTGGCAATTGATGGTCCAAGAGAGAGAATCAGAGATTAAGAGAAGAGTGCTAGGAAAAAAAAAAAAGAGAGAGAGAGAGAGAGAGAGAGAGAGAGAGAGAGAGGAGTGCTAGAGACAAAAGTCAGTCTTTTTGTAATCTAATCTTGGAAGTGACATCTTAGGGAGAAAATGCACACCCTTCTGCTGCATTCTATTCATTACAAGCGAGTCACAGTTCCAGCGCATATCAAAGGAAAAAGACCGCACAGGGGCATGAACACCAGGAAGTGGAGATCATTGGGCCCAACTTAAAGACTCCTTACCACAGATACCCTAAATGGGCAGGGATTGGGGGTATATGTCAAAGTAGTCCTTTGCTCCCCAATCCTGAGAAAGTGGCACCTGAATGAACTTGAAAGAGTAAAGGCTGAACAGAAGAGACCAGGCTGGAGACATTGCATACATGCTTGAATGTGTGCATATATACGCACGCTCACTCAAGGGGGTAAAGGAGTTCTCCTGGGAAAACGATAGTCTGTGCAAAAAAAGTAATGGTGAGAGCAAGCAAGTTTGTTGTTCTTGGAGCACAGAGGTATATCTGGAGGTAGACAGCGATAAAGGATGAGGCTGGTTAGACAGGATGGGTCATGCCCTCATCCACCTGCTTTCTTTGTCCCCTATGACTTCCACTGTTCTTATCATTAGGTAATGATAGATTATTGAAAGATATATCAGTCAAGAAGTTTCTAAGAGCAAGTAAGACAATCTCCAACTCAAACTGGCTTAACTAGTAAGGAAACATATTAGCTTGCATAGGACTAGAAGATTTCCAAGGATGACTGACTCAGTAGCTTAAGAAGAGTCTTTCCTATTTACTTACTCTGCCATCCTGAGGACTGGCTTCATTCCCATGGTGTCACTTCATGGACAACAATGTTCCATGAAAGAAGAGAGACACTCTTCCTGTATTTCCTACTTGATATGGAGAAAATCTTTCCCAGAAGTTCCCCAGATTTTCTTCCCTCACCTCTCAGTGGCCAGGATTAGGTCAGAGTCTGATTCCTGAATGAGTCAGGAAAGTTCAAAGTTGAAAAAAAATGTTCTGGGGATAGTATGCATCTTCCTTCCTGAGAACAAGAAATATGGAGCTGACCATTGCTTCCCTTTCTACAATGGCTGCCAGGAAACTCCAAGCAAGAGCTGGAACCATGATCCTCCATTAACCATTGTAAATTACTGAGGAATTTACTTCCTGCCTGTTTTCTTGGACTTCATTTTGTTTCTGTATCTCTGCAATCCAGACATCAGCTGATGCCTCCAAGCCTCTGGCTCAGAATCCTCCTTTTCACCTTCTGTTGCCAAGGCTTATTTCCCTCACTGGTTGCCAACAGAAATACACTAGTAAGCATTTTGGGAAATTTCTTACCACAGATATCTACAGGATGGTGGAGCCAGAGGGAAAACCCAGGTCAGACAAACATCACTTAGGAATTTCACCCACCTGTGTCATCAACCCACTCCTGTGCCCATCTCATTCTCTCCCATCTCTTTAGGAATAACACATACTTCTGTTCTTGGCCTGTGCATGGCAGTTTAAGAATCATCTTGGGTTATTTAGGGAGGCCTTTGGGATTTCTCTTTCTACAGTGCACAGGTCATCAACGTACTCCAAACACAGTTCTTCCCCAAGAAAAAGCTCAGTGGTTAACGTTTTCTCCAGCTTCTTATACATATATATGTTATTAACCAGTTGTGTGTGTCTTCCTTTTTAAATCACCCAAAATCCTTTTTAGAAAAGGCAAATTATAAATAAGTTTAGTGAAGCTATCTAAGCAGTGTTATAAAGGGCATCACTGGCTACAAAAAATGAACGTGCCTGAAATTACAGAAAGGGGGTATCTAACCAAAATGTTCGCACATGATCTGTGTGGCTGTGTCACATGTAGATCTCATTTTCCCATCCTTCTCCTAATGCTTACCTCCAAGATGGAAAATCAACTGAATAAGACACTAGACATTTCTGAATCCAAAATATACCTCTCAAGTATTTAGGGATCACAATTTCAATAAATATTTTTGCATTAAGAACATACTGTAATCTATTTGAAACATCACATACTTCACTCTGCTACCATACAACACAACAGTCAAGAAAGACTCCTTGACATGATATTGAAAAGTTATGCGATCCCGCCATGGTAGAAAGAGAGGTTTTCAAAGATGCTGAAAAGGATACCTAACCCAAAACAATATTCTTGAATTATTCATTTTGCCACAATGCAGTTGGAAACTGATCCCCACAGGTCTCCTTTCCACTGTGCTTCACTGTTCCTTTGGAGACTTCAGCTCAAGTCCTCGCTATTCACAAACCTTTTCTGGAACCCAGCATGAGTATGCAAAGCCATCAATAATTTATTTTTTTCCACTTTGGGTGGTGATAATGTTACTGTATCAGCGCAAAAATGATCCAGGTGAATAATGCTAACAATAAGAGCGCTACCTTAGATGTCCCGAACACATTTCCTCCCCGGAGTGCAGAATGTTCTTCTATCTATTGGCTCATTTGTCCTTTCAAAAGAGGCAGATACTGTTATATTATTAAGTTAGCAGAGAAGCATAAAGGTTTAAGCCACAGTCATCAGCAGAAAAGGTAGGATTAAATAAGAAAATGCATAAGGTCTAACTTAATAATCACCATACATTGAAAACAGAAGTTATGTTTTCTCCTTCTGAAAATCCTCAATTGCAGAGTGAAAAAATCAATAAATATAATAAATTAACATTGGCATGCACTTTATACTTTACCAATGCTCCCTGTATATTACCATTTCTAATCCTCAGCACTGGCCTGGGCAGGGATATTTTTATCTACATTTTCTAGATGAAATTGAGGCTCAGAGAGGTGAATTTACTTGTCTGAGGTTAGGGAACTGGCAAGTGGTGAAGCAAAGACTCAAGTCAAGATTTTCTGACTCTAAATCAATTATTTTGTTGTTACACTTCTGGCTAGCAATTGATAAAAGGGAATTTTATCCACATTTCAAATCAGACAGGAACTCATAGGGCTTCATATTGTTGTATAAGATAAGAAGATGGAAAATAATTCACTCAGACCATAAAGGCTTTAGGCTCAACTGGAAACATGGAAACAACTACCACAACAAGGTCTGGTTTTATTCAAAATAAACCTAAACACACACACACACACACACACACACACACACACACACACACACACAATAACATCAGACTTAATTGACCCTTAAAACATCTCTAAGTCTCTTCTCTGCTCAGGAATGGTCAGTCTGAGTCCTAGAAAAAGAAGGCAGGCCATTTAGAAGGCTAGAAAAAAATCTAAATCAGGTATAAGCATGATTTCGCTATATAACAATTTAAGCTGAGACATACTACCAAAATGCTAGATATTAATTATGCTAGGAATGAGAAGGTTCAGCATGGTTTGCTATTTGAGAGGGTTAAAGGGGAGGCAAGTTTTAACATTAGCACCATTAAAGCCATAAGGGAAAGGAATTAGTACAAGGCGTCCAGCTGATGGATGTTTCAGGATGGACATGTAATGACAGATCTGTGCTCACACCAGGGAGCTGGAGGCAAGACACAGGCAGAAAGGGCAGGCCAAGCCTCTACTCAAGTGCTCACAGGAACGATGCTGACAACTGTCCACGGGGCACCTTCTGGAGCCAGGCTTGTCTTACACCTTTAATGCTAAGCACCTCCTCCTTCCTCATAAGCCTGGAGAAATTACCTCGTTCTGCAACTGAGAAAACTGAGGATCAGAAAGTCTAATTCTTCCCAAGTCCCAAGTCAGGAAGCAGCTGAGCTGGGGAATTTCAATGCAAGGTTGGGTCTCCTCCTCACCATAGCCCTCTGGCCACATGACATAGGGTTATTCCACTGAGCAGGAGAACACACCAACTGAAAGGTCCAGGGTGGAGCATGGTGGCAAAAGGGAAGAGAAAGGATCCATGAGGGCTCCCCCTACTCCTTGATTCCCCACACCCTCAGTCACACACCACTGCCCTCCTCCATGTTCCTTCCCTCACCCAGTCCTGAGGGAGATGAGGAGTAAACAAGATGGTCGAGCCCCTGCCTTGCACCCTTCTAACAATTATTATTCATGACGGGCCAGGGAGACTGCGACTCAAGCCAGGGTCACAGCAAGGTGGCTTTCCAGGGGGCCACCTTGGCAGGCACCGCCAAAACCACTGAAATGTGGCCTCTCAAGCTTCCAGGCACATGTGGAATGCATTATGTTTCTAATCATAACACTGCCAAAGCTGTGTTCAAATAAGGAGCTTGTGAGAGAAACTATCCAAATTAGGAAACCGACGTGGGCACAACAGATTTGGCCTTCAACCTCCCCAGCACACGGCCAACATTTTTCTCCTCTTGCCTGATACTGCCGTGTAAGCATCCTGTTAGCTGACAGAATTTTTCACAAGGCACCCTCTGTTTGGGGAGAACTTGTACCCACTTTATTTATAATTGTCCTATTTCCACCCATCAAACTTGTTGTTTTCGCTGCTGCCTTTGTTATTGGGAAACATTTACCTTCCCTCACTAAAAGACCCTGGTCCTCTGGTCTTTATTTTCTAGAAAGATCACCCGGCTCCTGAATCTCATGTTCTGACTAGCTATCAAAGTCACCGCCCCTTCTGCTAGAATTAAAGCAGATATTTAAGTACACTCACTCTTTGCCAGTACCTACAGCAGTAGCCCCAAATCTCTGAACTTGGGACAAAGAGGATTCCCTTCCCAGACATATCTCATGCACCTTCAGCAGAGGTCCTAGGCTGGGGACCTACCTCAGTATCTTGCTTCATGCCTCAAACCTCAAGCCTCATCCAAGTTCCTAATTTACCTCTCAAGGCTAGGGAACCTCCTTAATGAAAAGACATCCAAGTCAACAGTAATAAACACTTTCATTATCTCTGTTATTTCCCACAAAAACTCTATGGGGAACGTAGTATTATTTTAACTTTCTAGTGGAGGAAACCGAGTCACAGAGCAACCATAAAAGTTGTTTAAAATCATATACCTAGTAAATAACCAGATTTTGAACCACAGCAGCCAAGGCTAGAATTCTCTGTCTCTCAAGTTTTTGTTTGTAAATAATTTTAAACTTACAAAAAATTATCAAGAATAGGAATAGTACAAACACAGATGTATCTTTTACCCAGATTCTCTGATTGTCAATAGTTACATTTGTTTGCCTTCTTTGTACTCCTGTTTTCTTGCTCTCTCTTCACCCTACATATAAATGTTTTAAATATTGTGTACAACAGACACTATATATATTTTTCTCCTGAAGCACTTGGAAGAAGGTTGAATACATCATGCCCTTTTTCCCTTAAATGATGCAGTGAGTGTTTTCTAAAAACAGGAATATTCTCTTACAGAACCACAGCACAGGTCTCTCATTCAGTAAATTAACATTAATATAAGATTTTAATCTAATCTATATAATCCAATTTTTCCACTTGATCTAAAAATGTCTTTTATTATAGTTTTTTTTTTCTTTCCTGTCTAGTACAGGATTCAGTCTAGGATCAGGTTTGCATGAAGTCATCATGTCACTTTAATCTCTTAATCTGAAACATTTCCACAGCTTCTGTCTTTTAGGACATTGACATTTTGAAGAATAGAGTTCCTTCCTCTTTTTCTAGCAGAAAATATGCGATTTGAGGTTTGTCTGATGTGTCCTTATAATTACATTTAAGTTACACATTTCTGGTCAGAATATTCAATATTATGTTCTTCTCACGGCATCACATTCTGGAAGTACACAATGTTTATTTGCTCTTCATTGGTGATTTCAGTTTGTTTATCTAATCAAGGTGTTCATCTGATTTCTACACCATATAGTTTACAATTACTCCCCTTGACACTAATAAGCAGTCTGTGGGAAGTCAGTTTAAGAACATGAAAATATGCTGTTCTTCATCAAAATCCCCCCTCCCGGGATTTAGCATTCATTGATGATTTTTCCTAAACCATTCCTTACTAAGATGTTTATAAAACAATGCTTCCACATTTACCAGTCAGCTTCTTGGCATTCTGCACCAAGTAAGAGCTTTTCCTTTTCTTCCGTTTATTTACTTATCTATTTATTATCAGTATAGTTTCATGGATTTCTATTTTCTCTCTGGGTTTTATATTCATACTCTCCTTATTTATTTTAATATTCAAATCATTCCATCTCTGAGTAATAGAAGTCACTTCAGGCTTTCTCTTATCCTTATGACATATCCTCATTGTTTTTTTAAACATTCCCTTATTTCCTGGCACAACAAGATGTTCTGGGATCCTCCAGAACTTTCTATGCCCCAGTCCTACATTCATCCATTTCCCTGAGACATCTTTGTTCTTTTAGTAAACAATGGTATTAGGGACCAGAATCTGAGCATTGGGCATGCTCATTGTTATTGGGGTCTTTTCGCTTCTAGTTCTTTCAGCAGACAGAGCTGGGAAATATATGCACGTGTGTACACAGATACATATACTTACATATATACAAAACATACATACATGAGCACATGTGCATGCATACACACATATAAATATTTTGAAAATAATGAGTTCACACTGATGCCTCCAAGTTGGAGCACACTTTCTTAATCACTGCACGATTTTTGTCCTTCATTTTCATGGCTGAAAAAAAGAAGCAAAATAAAATCCAAAATGGCTTAGAGAATACTGCCCCTATTACGACAGCTTTACATCTTCTGCTTAAAATTTCATCCCTATTCTGGGGGCAATACTGTGTGTCCTTAAAAATTCAATTTTGTCTTTGGTCCATATCTGAGCTCTTTCTCCTTGCAAGACTGGAGTGGGAACTTGGGAGGGGCAAAGCCTTGACTCTCTCCTGGAATTCAGAATCTGTGACTACCACCGGTTTATATACTTCGAAGTCATTCACAAAAAATACATCAAATCCAAAGATAGCAGCCAGTCTGTCCACCATAGACAACCCCAGTTCTGAAAGAAAAGTCAAGCCATGTAGGCAAAAATTCTTCTGGGTGGGGATGAAAGAATGTGGTGACAAAGGGGGATGGGGTACCTTAAGTCTTTAGATGTTGAAGTGCATGAGTGGATAGGCAGTCCCTAGAGATGGATACAAGGTAGCTCAGTAACTCTGTTCCCAGCTCTCTCCAGGAGGAAAAAAGTAATTATATTCAGGGGCACTTGGGTGGTTCAGTTGGTTAAGCATCCAACTCTTGGTCTCAGGTAAAGTCGTGATCTCAGGGTCATGGGATTGAACCCCACATCTGGCTCTGTGCTCAGTAGAAAGTCTGCTGGACATCCTCTCTCTCCCCTCTGCCTCTCCATCAAAAAATTTAAAAAAACAATTTAAAAAATAATTATATTCAAAAATAGGCAGTCATTGAATAATATGGCAGCCCCCAAGCCCATCAATGCAAACCCACACCAGAGCCTAGAACTAAATGCAATGAACCAGCTTCAAGAGTGATGGCCTAGTACCTTGGGTTATACTCAGGTACAACATAGGACTTCAGAAGAGTCCTGTTTACCACTACTCATTAGCTTTGGCTTTTCTTTATGGTAGTTGTGTTGAAGTAGCATACCTAATACAGTATATAATACCTATGCAACCAAACAGAACTGAGTTCTAGTTTTGTCAGTTATGTTAATAAGTGTGTGGTCTTGTATTATAATAACCTCTCTGAGCCTCAACTTCTTTATTTATAACATGAAAATTCTGTAAGATTGTAAAGTGAATTTGAGATAATAAACATAAAACTGTAGCATGTAGGTCTTAGATAAATGAAGACTTTCTTAAGAACAATGCAGAGGTTCATAGTACCTTATATATGTTAAAACCTTACACATATCCCTGAGAAAAATAGTCCAAGGTACCTTACAGTAGGGTCTAGAGCCTGATATCATGAGAGAACTTAGCTGCACCAAATTCATAACCATTCTTTTTATGTTATCTCCCAGTGTGGATTAACTAATAGCAAGAAGACTTTCCTATGTTAATCAGCCAGAATTTAATAATAACATGATTGTTGGGAGTCATGTCCCTTGTTACCGAATTTTTAGCTGCTTTCATAACTGAAAACATACCATCTCTTGGGCCATTGTTATCCTGAGAACACCTGCAATGCTGCATTTTCTTTGAAACCTAAATGGCCAGACATGGTGTGGCCGAGGGTTGAAAAGCACTACAAACAGTCCCTTGCTGAGGCGCACTCTGAGTGGACTGCCCTCCCAGGCAGTGTTCTCTTTCAGAGTATGCCTTCCTCCAGCTTCCCCTGCCCACGGTCGCACACCCACAAAACACCAGCATGCCTGTCTCCCTGAGGATAACTGGCAGGTAAAAATGTCACTTCTGTTCTTTTCCTACCCAGTCACTGGTGATGGATATTACTATGGCAGATTTGTACGGGAACACACATCTAGCAATACTACAAGAAGGGACTGTCTCAAACCTGTAATCTCAAAACCTCTCTGTTCTCCAAGCACAGTTGCCCTAAGCCAAATGCCTTTGCAAACTAACAGGACAATTACATCCATCACCCAAGTATAGGACAATGGGAGTGGAAAGAACTATGTGAGCAGCAGAGACCACGTCCCAACTAAAGATCTTGACGTCAGGTGGTTTTTTAAATATTGTACTGGCCAAATCCAACATTAGTTTGTTGTGACCTCTGCCCTTACGTGATGCTTGCTGTTTGTAGACTTTAATCTGAAGAAGATGACATGCTAGAGAAGTAAGAGGTGGGGCCCTACTCTTGGATCTGCCACCAAAAAGCTCAGAGAACTTTGGAAGTCATGTGATTTCTCTTGGCCCAGTTTCCTCATAAGGAAAGTGAAGCCTCCACTTGACGTGAAGCCTCAAGTGAACATGAAGGTCCTCCACACTCCTTGAGGCTCAGACTCCAGGCTGGTCCCAACCTGCCTCCCCTGTATCTCTGCCTACCTAGAGGCTAACCCAGGTTTGAGGAGACCTGAAGTTTAAACAACCTGGGGGGACTTCTTTAAGAATAATAATACAAAAGTATAAATACAGAAAGAGGTCAACAGTGAATATTTACTTAAAATGAGCAAAGAAAGCATAAAATTATTAACTTTTAAAAGCCAACGAATACCCAAAATATTCCAAAGCCCAGGAGAAAAAAAAATAACATAAGATTTGTTAATTATCTGCTTGACAAACCTCTATAAATGCTTTTATTCTACATGTTTTGGCTGCATAATCTTTGATTGTCTCTTCCTTTGACCAAATTCTGCAATAACCTTTTCTACAGAGAGACTAGAAAGATAATTCAGCTTTCCCTATATAATAGTTGATCAGAATTTATTATTAATGAAAACTTAGAAAATTTCTTTCAGCCTCACAACTCATTATTGGCAAATGTCATGAACGTTTTTAATATTTTTGTCAAATTTGGGAAAACCCGATAAAGGGTTTTTATATCAAGTGTCTTTTATATGCAAACTGTACAATCTCAAACACTTATGTCTCCTTGAGCAGAGAGACTAAGCTGAAATATTTTTTCAACCGATGTCACTCATTCCTCAAGTCCTCGAGGGACCGCTGCTCTTATCACCTCCCACCAGGTACCCTAAGTCCCACCTTCATGCACACAGAACTTCTCACAGGTCCTCCACATAGGGCAACCTTCTACAACTTTGTGGTTTTGCAAATGCTGATTCCCCATTTTGAATTATTCCACCCCTTCCCTCCCTTAGCCTCTTCTTTAAGATGCAGATTCAGCTACCCCTCCTTTGCACTGTCCCTGCCTTTTGCTCACAATACTAGAAAAGAATCCTTCCTGTGTTACAGTTCTCTGTCCATTTGTTGGCCTTCCCCACTAAAATTAGATTCCCCTGAGAGAAGGCAATGGCTCTTTCCATCTGCCTAGCGTAAAGTCTAGCTCAGAAATGATGCTCAATAAGTATGTCATAAATAAAAACTGTCCCACAACACAGACGGCAAGAAGTGCCACAATTCTTTACCTTTCTCAAATAAACCTTACTTCGATCTAACTTCTCAATTGTCAGATGCTAAGAAAAGCAGAGGATTCATTTACTGGGGTGTCTTCCTCCCCTCTTGGCTCAGGCAGTCCATGACAACGAGAGGCTTGCCCTCAGGCCGTTAGTCAGCATTGGTTCCCTGGGCACTGTTTCTCCTTTTGCTCCTCTAGGAGGTAATGGAGTTGTGGTCCTATCAACTCCCTTTCGGCTGGCTCTCCGACCCCTTTTCCCCACTTCCAAGGTGGCAACATTTGAGGGTAACCACTTAAATCACCCAGGAGACGGTTCTCTTTCTAAGGTGTTATCACCTCAGGAAGGTGGGAATGTGAGCAGGGGACAGGTCAATACCAATGGCAGAATATTTCAGACTCATTTTCTTCAAGGCCTAGAAAGAACCCCAAAAGGACTGAGTAAAGAAGTCATTAAACTGGTGCATCCCCACCAGCCCTAGAGGAAAAAGGAAATCAAGAAAAGAACGAAAAAAGAAGAGAGAGAGGAGGGGAAGGGAGGGGAAATAATTTCCTGGGCAAAGAAGCCTAGAAACTGGAGAACACGGCAGTCTTGTTACCCTTCTTCTATGGGTTAAGGACGCAATTACTTCTTTGTACATTTTCTAATGAGTCTGCTCAAGCAAGAAAATAATAATAAAATAAGATGCAGGTTAATCTCTACATTAGCTTATTAATATATTAGCCTGCCACAAATGTTTATCAATCAAATCAATCAATGAATGACTTCTCATGGTTAGTTCATTATCATGAATCTGGTTTTTAAAAACTACATAAATATCATTCAGGGAAAAATAAACAGTGTCACTTCCCTCACACCTACAAAGTTACACAGGTAAGAACCATGGTTAGAGCCCTTCCCTTCCTGCACTGGGGAAACAGACAAGACTTGTTTTAGCTACAGTGATAGAGTTTCTTCACCTGCTTCAAAAACAGGCTTTCTGTTGATTCTGCATTTTATAGAAAGGGGTTAAGGCAGGTGAGATCTTGCACTGGGCTTCTACCAGCAAACTTCACACCGCTGCTATATTACATGGGAAAAAAACAAAATAGAGCAAAATCATGTTTCCCTTAGAGAACTTCTTTAAGAGAGACTGGATTACAATGTCTTAACATCCTTTATCAAAGGACAACAACGGATTTGCAAAGCAAAGTGCATCCCTGACTTAATATATTCTTCCAAGTAAGGTTGATATTTGTAGTCTAAGAAGCAATAGAGATTTCACTACCTCACATCACCTGGTCATTAACTTATGTAGCAGAACAAAGTGGCCCACCAACCTTTTTTCTAGTTAGGAGGACTTATTTAAATTCCTTTCCCTCCCCCCTCATCCTCCTTTTTATAACCGGCAGCAAATTACCAGTATTGATAAACCATTAGAAAATAAAATAAGAGACAATTTTATTGACAGCTAAATGAAGTAATGCCTGGGTTGTGTTGGTTTTAAGCAATTGAGCTTTTTGTATTCATTAAAACTCTGCAAGCAGCATGTGTTAAATTTTTGATATATGCAGTGCACACTGAAATCTTTATCTACATTAACTGAGACACCAATTTGCACCCCTGTTGCACTCTAATAGGCTGATTTATTGTGGTTTTCCAAGGCCTATTAATGAAAGAGCTTGGAGTTTTTTAGTGGCCTGAATCAATTTTATTTTTGGATGAGGCAGAGCTTGTCAAGGTCCAAGCCTCTCGTTTTCCCTTTTGTCAGGGTGGATGGCTAGTGCAAGCTCTCGTGTTGTGTGCGTCAGGCAAAGAAGCCCGGGTGCTCGTGTGCTCCACAGATTGGCATGCAAAGCGGGGACCGCTTGGGCATCTGCACACACTCAGCAATGGGAACGCCAAAGAAGTGCCACGGGATTCCCCCACTGGCTTCAAGGGGGATAACTGCCCACAAGAGGTGTTTACGAAAAGAAAGACAAATAAAAAACAGAACAAAACCCACCGAAGGTGACAATGACCACCAATCTAGAGTGGCCATGTTTACTCTTCACCAGTATTAGCACGTACTTGGCCCATCTACTTGGATGGTTTCTTAATATCTTACTTCCCTACTTGAACTTAAGTCTCTGATGGTGGGAGAGTGGGGAAGGCGGGCAATCTAGTCTTGTTCATTCGTGTATCCAAGTCATCTAGAATAGAGCCTGAGTTCATTAATATTATCAGTGGACAGACCTCCACACAAAAAGGAGACATGAAAATGTTCATTCAATTATGACTTTTTAAACCAATGTTTGTTACCGTTAGTGTCAGGGGATCTTTGAGAATCTGATGAAAGCTGTGATCTCTCTCCAGAAAGACACTTGGTTGGTTCATGAACATTAAATGTTCCATACAATTTCAGACTTCCCTAAAATCCCATGGGTAGGCGGCAGGGTAAGGTGACTTGTGGTCTACACAGTGCCAAGAAACAAGATTGTTTGATAGCTTAATTACTAGATTGTTTAATTGTTTAATTACTGGAGCTGGGGGAAGCAGACAGGGACTATGTGGAGGGTGGGAGAGAAGAAGCTGATCCAATTGGATTAGATGATCTTTTGCTTACTATTCTAGAAATCCTAACTTAGTCAGCCAAGCAAAGCATCCAAGAATTAATTTGATATACTAATCACTGTTCACAGCCCAGAAAATATTAAACAGATAATGAGCAAATTTGTTAAAAGCTACATAAAATTGTCTTCCTTTCTCTTCCAAATTTGTTAGTTGATTTGTTCCCTGGGGTGACCGAATTACAGAGTTCTTCAGTGTAGCTTTGTCTTTCTAGAGGTAGTTTCGAATATTCAGGAGCAGATCTTCCTATCCTGAAGCTGACTGATCTAGAATTAAATTGTCTCATAATTTTGCTTCCTTGGACTAGAATCCCAAGGACCTCAGACTATTCAACTGAGTCTGCAGAATCACAGGAGGAACCAGGAGGTGCCTTGCCTATGGGATGAAGACAGTGCTGCTGGATTTGGGCTCTTTACACTGCTCTTGCTATTTTCAAAGCATTTCTCAGCAAGTCCATCAACTTATCAGACCTATTGATTCCTGTACAAACACTGATGTTAGCATTCCCATATCACATACTGTAAAGTTAGGTTTATTCATGGTATATGGTTTCAGTCACCAGGAGCCTGAAAGGCTGCATATTCCCCACATAGCACTCTGAGATGATTATGGTCTTGCCTTATTTTGTGCCAGAGAATCTGATATAGAACAAAAAGGTTCAATTGGGATTATGCAACAGAGTCTATCATGAAATCCTGACACTTTGGCAGAATTCTGACAAGAAACACACTGACCACAAATTTAGGAGAAAACTTAACTCAGAAATTAATATGAAAAACTGGTGATGATGTCTCAGATGTCCTGTAGTTTGAAGTAAAACATACCAAAATATCGAAAATCAAGTATGCGGACACTTGAGTTCATGGATATGACCATTCTTGTGTTTCTATGTCATGAACATAATAAAAAGTGAAGTAGCCTAAAAATCCACACCAACCCCCCCAAAGAGAAATTAACACATTTTTAAGGAGACTCTGAATGTTATTTCTATAACCAGAGGGATTTTTCAGAGTCAGGAAAATGAGGTGGTAAAATTGAGCTTTGCCACTTGGCTAGGTAAACCAGGCTAGTTGCCTCATCACTTTGGTTTGGTCTCCTTGCCTTCACAAGGATGATAATAGCTACCTCTAAGGCAGTGAGAAGGGTTAAATGGGATTATGTCTGTTAGGTACTCAGGGCCAGGCCCAGTAGCACTAAATATGCATTCAATAAACAGAAGTTGCCTTTTTATAATCACCAGGTGCCCAAGGAAGAGTTGAACAAGAGAAGTAAGAGGAGACCAGAGGCAGGTAGGGAGACTGGCAGAACACTGGTGGACTATCCAGTCTTCAGAATTAAATGAACTGTTAGCAGAAAATGCAGAGATCTGTCTTTCAAGCTACCTCTTTTGAGGTACGAGGGGGAGGACCAAATGTGGCCATCTGTCAAAAGATGGGGGTGGTGGAAAGGAAGACAGCAGTTCTGATTTATGACAGAAGAGGTGAAAGAGCTAAAAATTAAAATAAAAATGAAGGTCCTACCTGTTTGGCAATAATAAAATTTAGATAAGTTATTTCTGAAGGAAAGACAGGTACTATTAAAGCCAACAGAGTCATCAATATGTGTTCTCAAAAGGACAAACACTGTAGGAAATACTTAGGGTGAATGAAAATACATCCAATTCACAACAAAAGAACTACTGTGGGCTCAAAGCCAGAAACTATTCTTGTTTTGAATTTTTTTTTTTTATGACACTAAATTTAACCAACTGGAATTCTTTTTTAAAATAGAATTCTATTCAACCTTTTCAAATGACAAATTTGCATTTAATGAGAAATGTGCACTTTCTCACAGGGCTGGAACTCCCAGTCCGTCTTACTTAGTCTTGAAGAAGCAAGGCCCACATCGTAGCGAGTATTTCTCAGGAATGAATGATTGGGACAGGCACAGGTTGAAGGGCAGGAAATGTTTCTTCTCCCAACAGGTAATGCCCATGTTGAATCTTCTCTGGGGGAGGCCACTAATCTTGTCTATGAAGATGAAACACGTCAAGAGAAAAGGCAGAGTTGTAGAATAAATGACTGATATAATTAACGCTATTGTTCAGGAAGGACTTAGTTATCAAAGGATAAAAGAGTCAGCAGCAAGTTTAAGCAATGAAATAATGTGCCATGGGCGGTTTCTCAAATTCTTGCTTACTTTAGGAAATTATGATGGGCTAATCAAAGAGCACCCTGATCCTATAATAGTCAGAGAGAATAAAGGGAGTACTATAGGACAAAAGACCCAAATAATTCATTTCTAAGACAACAGCTAACTCTGTTGCTAAGAGTATCAGCAGGTTAATTAAGAAATCTGTTAGTGATGAGGCTGGCACGTTTTCATTTCCAGAAGATACTGCTTGTTAGCACATGAGCAAAACTAATGGTTGTTGAATAGTGACATGCTTTTGCAGAAGGGAGGGTGTAGAGATGTCTTCTTAGCTCACAGACAAGTCTCCCCTTGCTCGCCCTACCCACCATACTAGCAAGAAAGGAACCCTGTCACTACTTGCATCAATTTCTACCTAGGAAGAGGGCAGATCAAGAACCCATGAATATTAACACATTTTATCCTTTTTTCTTTAGGGAGCTAAAAAAGCTACTGACTACAGAATTTTCATAAATTGCATGCTACATCATCGTGGAAACTTCTGATTGCAAGAAACAGAAAGTCCCAACTTAAGCAATAAAGTATTATTGATTTTGTCAAATGTAAGATACCCATTATAACAAAACCGTTATTTTATGAATCACTAAGAGAGAAAAAAAATAAAACACCTTCAGTTAGCATTGACACGGTGTCCTCTAATGATTTAAAACTTTTATATCTATTGGAAAAAATTATAAAAATGACCCATATTTTGTCATATATCACACATATACTAAAAATTATATATCAGAAACACGTATATATACAACCACAAATCAAATACCTTGATTTATAATCTTCATTACTTTTTAAATTCAGAACCACCATTAATCACATTTTTTCTAACCAGTGTTATCCTCTGTGACATGAAAAGTGCTGGTAATGCAGCATTCCTTGCTCTCTACTGCCTCTTGAATTTTCTTCCAGGCACTGACAGTCATCATGGAAATGTTGATGATGATGCTTCCTTTATGTTTCCACAAGTTGTCAGTGGAAAGTGTTCAGAAAGGAAACAAGATTCCTAACTCTACTGTCCTTTAATGGTTTGTTGACTGAGCTGTTGAGGGGCTGCAGTTGTCAGACATGTCACTGGGAATCACAGTCAAATTGTCTCATACTCAGGCAGCGACAACTATGTCGGGACCGCCCCCGGCCAGCAGCGATTGTAAGATAATATCATGGCGAAATATATTCTGATTTCAGAGATGGTAATCCATGAAAATAAAGTGAAACCTAGAATCAACAAAATGGATTGTCCCACCTTCACAAGAAATCTGAAGCTATGATGGCTGGAGGGCAGGTTAATTCAGTGGCTTGATTATGTAATCAGGGACCCATGTTCTTTCCCACCTTTCTACTCCACCATTTTCAGGGTAGTGTCTTGTGCTCACTTCACTGCTTTCACAGATCTAGAGGATGTTAGAGTTTCAGGAGTCATATGCAGACCTGGTATCCAGAGGAGGAATGAGGAGTGTTTGCTTCTAAGGGTCTCATTTTACCAGTGAACAAAATAATCCCTTTGGAGAATATCCCAGTCACATAGGAAGTAAAAGAATGAACACCATTGTTGAGCTCTATCCATTGTTACTTTGCAGGAATTGGGGTCTAATGTCAACAGATCTTTGTCAAAGGTATCAGAAAGCTGAATTTTTCTGTGGAATATTCTGATTTTTAAAACATATCTCCAATCCATCAGTTTCTAGACCATACTATCTATCCTGCATACAACATGAAAACTAACAGAGCTTCAGTCCCAAGGTGTTCTACCAGACCCTAGGTTTGGGGGAAAAAAACTTTGCCAACTCAAGTAGCCATACTTGAAAGGTGGCTGACATCTAGTTCTATGCAACTGAATGACCATGTACTGCCAGAAGAAATGACACACATAGGCCATAGATACTTCCACCTAGGAGAAACAGAACCCATTTCGCTGGACCTGTGCCTTTACCAATGGGCAGACTACTCCGAGTTGGTTCACATAATGAAAATCTCTTGAAGCTTCCATTAGAAGTTCTAACTTGGCAAGGAGTCTTTGATGGCACCACAAGAACACTAGGTATCATCCCAGCAAATGACTTAAATCCCAAACCTTACTTGAGCTTGGTGACCCCTCCTCCACTCCCTCCCTTCAATCCTATGGCATCCCAGCCAGCCTCTCTCTGAACAACGTTCCTACTCTGCACTCTGTACTGCCCCCATCCTCATCTACTTGTCACTCTGTGCTCCAACCCCTTCTTGATTGGCCTATTACTTGCTCATAATTTATTTGGGCCAACAGTTGTGAACTTTGCCTCCCATTTGCTTTAACCATTCCATCATGCTCATTTTTCTTATAGTAGCTCAGATCAGGAGTCTGTCCATTCTCTGCAGACCTTCATCTGTCTTCAGATGAAGACACGCCTGCATGAGCTCTGCTACAAATGGGAAAATCTTGACAAACCTCACAAGCCAAAATGAACAGCTATGGATCTCTGGTCTAGAGCCACGATTCTTAGATATGTGAGAGGCAGAGGGAGAAATATTCTTCTCAAGCATGACTTGCTTCCCACCTTCCTCCTTCCGATACTCTCCCTAACTCCATTTCTTCCTTCTGAAGAATTTTCATATTTTAAATATTTAAATTATACAAGAAATTTAGGCTACTGTAAAAAATAAATAAAAACCAAGATCACTTGTTTCCAGCACCACAAAAGTATCGTTGTGTGCATTTTGGTGTCCACCAGTTTCATTCTGTTTTTTAAAGATTTTATTTATTTGACAGAGAGGTAGAAAGAGCCAGAGAGCACAAGCAGGGGGAATGGCAGAGGGAGTGGTTGCCATGGCTCTAAGCAGCAGGCAGCTGGACGCAGGGCTTGATCCCAGGACCCTGGGATCACGACCCAAGCAGAAGGCATGACGCATAACTGACTGAGCCACCCAGGCGCCCCTGTTTTCTATTGCTTTTATTGAGACTGTTTGACTTTTTAAAATTTGGGTGGTTTTCTTTATTTTTACAAGGTTGAAATCAAATAGTTTTCTTTTATATATTTCTATGAAAATTCATCTATAAAAACGATACCATTATTAATTATATGTAGCATTCAGTTAAAGAATACCTATTCTGACCTTCTAGACTATAATTAATGGCAGAAGTATTTTTAGTCGTCTTAGGCCCCCTCAGTTCTTCTCACAGAGACGCTCCATAGAAATTTACCAATGTGAATATTTCAAAATATAAAAACCCAGAAACAATCAAGTAAATTTCTCCCTTACTGATTTTTAATACTATGTAGTATTGGTTAACATAAATTAAATCTATTATCTGCTCAGATTTGAATAGAAGACTCCATTTCATCCTAAATTTTTAATTTTTCTGTAAATTAGAATACCATCTGGGGGCATTTACAAAGCTCCAGGATTTCAGCCGCCTTCATAAGTGTCGAAGCAGAACCTAACGTACCGTAGGTGCTTCAAACATGTTTGTCTCTGCAGCTCTCTGTTGCTACGGACTGTTACTTCCCAAGGCAAGAATATCTTGATTTTGAAGTCTTTAAGATGCGTGTTCTTGTTACTTAATTACTCAGACTCTCCCTGACTCTCAGTGGGGAAAAAGAAAAGTGAGTTTTGAATCCATGTGTCCATCGAATGAAAAGATATTTAAAACTTGCAGTACTTTCTAACAATAAACTCCCAAAGCAGAAGGAAAAAAGTTTATCTTCTCAAAAAAGATACTCTCCCAACAAACACACACACACACTCTCTCTCTCTTTCTCTCCCCCTGTAGAAGACATTGTCATAGCCTGTGTTTGCATTTTATTTCTCATGTTGAAATAGCTACTGAAAATAAATTATTTCAAATAATGCTTATCATTGCAAAACCAAGTTTTCTAGAACTCATTTTTGAAAATTCATCTAAATGGAAATTAATTCAATTTTAAAGACAAATTAAAATCATTTTTACCTCGGCATCCTTGTTTGGATTTTCATGAGAGTTCTTAGTTTTAGAACTATACACCTTCATAGATTTTTGCCCAAGATCTATAAATTTACATATAGCTCGTTTCCCTCACATAAATAATGACGATCAGTGATAAAGAGATTATCAGACTGTGCTGATCTGTCCCTCCCCCCACACCATCATTTTCCTCCTCATGGACTGTTTGCCTGCTAGTTTGTTTAACTACTGGGTATGCTCTCCATTAAAATATCCTAGCCTACAGAAATACCTTGGCCACATCTGACAGAGAAGTAACATGCATTTATTTGATCTGTTAATCCCAAAGCTAACATTTGAGGGGAGCGAGGATTTAATCAAATCTTCACCATGCCCGATAGCCAGCGCGGTGTGTGCCATCCTTTCCGAGTCACAAAGGCCAGCCTTGCTTTGCAGCTGCTACAATTTCATGGGACCATAGCATTTTAGAACTAGAAGGGACCTTAGATCCTTTGTGACTTGACCTTCCAGCCACTTTAAAACTGCTGCTCAAAAAACATCGTACTCTCTAACTTCTCTGCTGCTAAACCCTATGCTCTTTAAAAGCAATGAAACATCTGTTCTAGAGGCTTTTATGGGGCAGTTTGTTAAAAGGGTTGTTTGGTGGAGTGCTTTTAAGTTCATGAAGTTTTTGAGTCTTCTGACAAGCACTGGTCAAGAAATTATTTTATGCAAGTGAGGACACTTGGAGGAGAGGAAGAAGGAAAGGCAACCAACCCTTTTGAATGCCCACTAGATGCCAGGTGACTTACTTGCCCTTTTGACACTGTCCTTCAAAGACAGCTATTGTTTCCATTTCACAGATAAAGAAACTAAGACCCAGGAAGTTTAAAAGTAACTCGCTCAGTGTCTCAGTTAGTGAATGACAAAGCTGAGATTTAAACCTATGCCTATCAGGCCCCATATATGGCTGACATTCTGTTCATTACACATTATTCCCCTTGAGTTATATTCAAATATCTAAATAGCAAAGCACTTCATGAGGCTCCAGCTGGCTACATGGGCATGGTAGATGTTGTCCCACCAGTGAGCCTTCAGAGCAGTTTGTTCAAATCTCAGGGAAAGAAATTCACTTTTTCTTCTGTTTGGCTGTATGATCATTATAATAGCATGTGTTTTGCACAATGTTTCCTTTATATCAGATAGCAATGCTTACCCCTTTAGAAGCTATCTAATGATGCTTGTTATTGAAGACTCTACTTGCAAATTCTAGGAACACAAGGAACAAGGTCAACCAAGGGCATGTGCTGAGTTTACAAAGAGTTTCCTGGTAACTAGGCATTGATGGCTGGAGAGCTTTCAAGCCACCCAAAACACAGAAACAGGTTTTCCCTTGAGGTTCAAGATAACTCTGAAACCAGCACCATTACCACATCCTGGCCATTCCTCAGCTCCAATTTACATGAAGGACAAAAAGAATGACATTCCCCTCTCCCCATACCTCAACCTACTTTTTTTTTTTTAAAAAAAAAAAAGCTGAAATGAATGGAATTCCCCCTTTCTGGACCCAGAATCCAGAAACAAATAATAAATCTTTGCATACCATTACAGTACTCTGCCAGACTGGTGATTACTCCCAACTGTGTTTGAATTACACTCTACCTCATTTGTTTTTGACCCACTTCTCCCTCAAACTGACACAACCAAGATGACAAGGTTAGGTGCAGAAGGCTGCTTGAGAAATATAAAAAGAATTCAACACAAATGTTGAAAATACATAGCTGGTCTCCAAGGTAATATTGAAAATCAAAAGTTAGCAATAAGGTTGATGTCACTGGGTATGGATTTTGTTCCAAGTCAGACAGGCATTTTAATCTCAATATTTAAGCTTACTGCTCTACTAAGACAGAGTCATGCCTCATGGCTCCTAGTACTATGGCTCTTAATAGCAAGGGCTCTGCAATACTCATGAGTGATTGTGCTCTATCAATGAAAAGGGATTGTAGTTACCAAAAAAGAGCCTCTTCTTTAATTACCCTTTTAGTCATGGGCAACTCTCTGCTGTGTGGTAGAGAAGCCCTTGGCTCTTCCTAGGCTAAGCATCTGATTCTGTGATCATCCCAAACCCTCATCGATTTTTCCCTCATTTTCTTGGGCCCCTCCTTCCTTTACCCACATGTCACCTCTTGTTCTGCTTCAGCTCCTACCTACAAAGGTGAATGTCTGCCCTTGCCAACCAGTGAGAGGCCCCATGAAACACATAGCAGTTTCTACTTCTGCAATACTGTGCTGTCTCTGAAGGGGTTACTTTCTTTTACGTAGGTGGGTAACTTACTGTTCTTAGGATTACTTACCCTACTTTTCTCTTATCCTTTTAATTGCTTTCTCTATACATCCAGCCAAAGCCAGATCACATTATTAAAGAATCCGGGATGTGTAGCTAGTAAACAGCAATTTATTTTTCTCACCCTTTAGAAGTGTCTTGTTGATGATTTTCACTCAGTGACCCAAATAATAAGTGTTCCTGTTATGCAATGGATGAAACAAACAGAGAAGGTTCTTCCTCAGGTAAACCACAGAGCTCATACAGAAGCAGACATGGTCTTAATCAGGCATAAGTTAGCTTAGGTTTCTGCTTAACTAGAAATGATGAGCAGAGAAATCCAAGTAAAACTGTATAGGATGCCAGATAAGAAAAACCATTAATTAAAGGAAGGGAGAGAATTTCTTTCTGAACATGCTTTTTAAACCATTTGGACTCTAAAATGGAAACACAACACTAGAACATGGAAATATTCACATTTGTGGTTTTATTAACATATTCAGATTTTTTAAACACTAGGCTATTTTTTTAAAGTTCATGACTCAGCAAAACAGGGATGCATTTGACCAACCACATTTTCCTCCTCCAATTGGAACCCATTTGTATTCTGAGAGAAATTTAATCTGTATATATATGATTCATTTGTGCTTAACTTGACAAAATGTTAAGAGCTATTTGAAATAAGAGAAGCTTTTGGATTCTGATGCTTATATAATTTTTATCCTTAGAGTCAAAAAGCTGTGCTTTTGAAGAGAATCAACAATCTGATACTCTATAGGCATATGCATGAGATATGTAAAATTACAGGGCTCAAGTAAATCATAGGTATATTGCTGTTACTTTGAATTTCAATACGCATACATATATAAGTAATATAAGACACGTAAGTCTTAAGCTTAACTTTCTTTAATCAAACCACATAATTTAAATGATTTATTTTAAATGAAGTTTCTAATTATTCCTTTCTTTGCATGGTCACTATGCAATGTTGTTCAAGTTGTGTACTGCACAATTCTAGTAAGTGCCTGTCTCAAAAACAGTACAATCCTCATTATAAGTCTGTTTTTCTGTATTCGTTTTTTAAAAATATTTATTTATTTATCTGAGAAAGAGGGAGTGCAGGGGTGAGGGGCAGAAGGAGAAAGAATCTTTTAAGCAGACTCTGAACTGAGCATGGAGCCCAATATAAGACTCAATCTCAGAACCCTGAGATCATGACCTGAGCCAAAATCAAGAGTTAGATGCCTAACCAACTGAGCCACCCAGGCACCCACATTTCCCTGTATTCTTAAATCTTATTTTTCTTTTCTCAATTCAAAATTCAGGCAAGAACATCATCTAGGTATATAACTGAGCTGCCGTATCTTTATTGACTAGACCAAAAATTCTATCATGACTTGCCAAATTTGCAAGGACTTGCAGGGGCTTCATGCATGTTAATTTAAGATAGTTAGTGCCTGGTAAATTTATAATCGGACTTTCAGTTTAACTCCATATTGAGTTAATGAAGTCTATACGTCTTTGGAAAGGTTCCTTTACTTCTTGGAAACTTTGTATCTTCAGAAGAAAAATTGGGATAACTCTATGTCCCTCAGAGAATGCCAGTTATGTGGAACTAACCAATATACCATGGTAGGGTTATTTTGAATATTCACTGTGATTGGTCCACAGAGTAAATCAACAGGGGTGGGGGAGTCTCTGTTTAGAAATGTCAGGCAGAATGGGAGAGTAGGTTGGAAGTTTTTGGAAATGGCCAACTGGTGCAACAAAACTAGATTGACCAATGGTGGACTAGAGACTGAGAGCAGGTCAGAAGAAAGAGATCAAGAATAGTTCCAGGTACTAGTGGGTGAAATAGGAGCTGTGAATGCTGTGAGTGCAAAAGGTTCTCCCTTTACCTGCTCACTCTGTTGGGCAATGCCCAGCTTTTAAAAGAACTGAATGGGGAATGAGTTTTAAAAGTTAAAGGATATAATGTACATGGTGTACCCAGCACAGTGTCTGAACCTAATATAAGATCAACATATCCCTTTAGCACTTCCTAGGACATGGGTTCCCTTCACTAGGGCAAAGAGGACCTAACTCACAAACTCCCACTTGCAAAACATGGGAGATATTTGGTGGTGGTGGTGTTTTTAACTGGTCCTCCATTCTTTCATTGTGGAATCTGCCTTTCCCTACTTTATGTGAGATCAGAAGGGCTCACCTCATGGGTTCCTGCATCACCAACCACAGGGGAAGACACGTGATCCAAGTTGCTCAGAGTCTAACAATGGACACATCCCAAACAGGGCCAGGGTATTTTTTTTTTTAAGGAATTAACTGGATACTGAAAGAGAAAGGACCTCTCTTCTGAGATTAGAAGCTGAAAGCCCCACCTAAACCAGAAGTTTTTGAGAACCAAAACAAAGAAAAACAGAGCTAATAGATTAAAAAAAGAGAGACAGATATTTCCTGGATCCTACTGTGCCCGAAATCGTAGACTTTTCAGTTACATGAGACAATTAGTTCTTTTCTTTTGCTGAAGTTAATTTGAGTGGGATTTGTATCTCTACAACCAATAGAGCTGACCACTTTATGGGGATTATACTTGGTGATTAAACTTTGAGGTAGAATATATAAGAAAACATATCATATTTCCCCTTTCACTATAGATTTTAATCTAAACTATTTATAAAAAATATAATAAAAATTAAGTTAGACATTTCTGTACTTGAACCCGTTATTAGGATAATTTTCAGGTGTCCCCCATACAATAATCCTTCTGTCCTGGTGGGAAAATGAGGGCACCGGGAAAATGGTCAGCCAATGACAATACCATAGGTTGGTGCGGACCCAGGCATTGTCTGTTCCCAGAGTCTCCCAAGACAATGAAGGGGGCATGCAGAGTTGAGGGTCAATCTTGTAACAGGGCAGCAGGGCCTCCCATGATCAGTGAGTGAGGTAAGGGTCCAGATGACTTGTCCTAACCAAAAAAGAGGCGGAAGCCTAGAACTAGAGGCTGGGTATGGAGTCAGGAAATGACAAAGCCAAGTCAGAGAGGTGGGGGGAGCAAGCAGATTCTATAGGTGTAGCAAGAGGCGCAATGTGAGATAAAGCTACATCATTGCTGGACTTCATGCTGTCCAAGGTACTACTACGTGGATTAAGGACATAGAGTTGAAAAGCCAGGGCAAGAACAGGTATCATCTACATGCTCTCTGTGGCTAAGTAGGCTGTAATCTCAGCTTAACCACACAGATAGAACAAATAGTTATAGGGAGTAAACAGTTCTCCATTTACTGATTTATTTATCACCACATCATTTCTAGTCTCATCTAGCATATATTGAGCATTTGCCACATACGTAGTGTGGTGCTAGCGACAGAGATGGAGGAAAACGTGGGAGGTGGTCTTTGCCCCCTAGCAGCCCGGGCCCTAATTTGGACAATCTGGATGTGTATGCAGATAACTGGCATATAATGCAGTTTGTGGTGGTTAAATATCACACCAAAGGTTTGGACAGTGAAGTTGTGAAGTTTTTAGGGAGGTAGACATTATTTTTGGGTAATCAGAAGAGGCTTCTTAGAAGTGGGGGGATAAAGCTGGGTGGGTAGAGACTATGGTGAAGGGGTCACGTGGGCTTGGAAAGCAAGTTGGGCTCTATCGCTAATTCAATATGAGACATTGGGCAAGGTCTTAGCTTCTCCAAATCTCATTTTTCCTCCTTTGCAAATGGAAAATAATATTGCAAATACCCAGGGTTAAGAGCAAGATGAAATAAGGTAAGTTCTGGGCTCCAACAGCCTCAAAGCAGTCCACACACCAAGGAGTAGGCTCCGGAGGAGCAAAATGAGCAGGTGAGGCAAGAAGTGACCTTGGGCCTGGGAGTAAGGAGCTGGGTAGGAAGGTCAACAACCTTTCCCATTTCACCTTTTATTTTTAATCTGGTAGGACTTCTGTGGTGCTGAGGACCACATCACACGCCCTTCCCCACCCTGTAGTAGCCCCATGCTGGCAATCTAACAGCAATCATCCCTCAAGAACTGAAATATCACTCCAAGGAAAATGGAGGCAGAAACCGTGCATTAAATGAGATTGAGTTCCTTGCATCTGGCAGGGGCTCAAAATAGGAAGGAAGCTATTTTAGAAAGTAGGGAAGGTTATATGGCTTGGACAATGGAGTTCATAAATTATAATTTACACCAACTAATTATGTCAAACACTCACAAGCAATCAACATATATTTGTTCTCTTCCCCTTTTCCCATTCCCCAACATTTCCAAGAATGATCAGGACTCTGAATAGAATCTCTGAAAGCAGAGCTCTCAGGTGCAGATCTGCCTTTGTGTCTGTACAAATAATTCAAAGCACATGTTTCTCTGATAGCAGGACAGTCATTTGACTGTCACGCAGAAGGACATCACAATTAAAAATTCATTTCTATCCACCTCCATCTATGGCTTCTCATACTGGAGAAGTTGACAAAATTGTGACTCGTCTGTGACCAATTTTTGGAAGGTGTGAAAATGGAACCAAGTGTCCACTTATCCACAAGTAGAATGTGTGTCCTCCAGGGAAGAGAGAATGTCTTTCTCTGGTGACATTTAAGAAAATGCCAGGGACAGCTATCATTCAGTGTGGGTTGGCTGCAGAGCTGCCCCAAGGCAGTGTCACTGTTGCTGAGAGCAGGCCAGAGACAGGTCCCAGGGCTCAAAGAAATAGGTCAGAACTGACAGCAGCAGCTGGTTAGCTCTGCCTTCCCCACACCCCTCCCCCTTCTGGTTCCCCAACCTCTGCTCTGGTCCCCTTGGACAGCAACACCATCTCCTCTCCCTGCCTTTCACTTCCTCAATCCCTCCCTCCAGGTGACAGGAACACAAATCCCAAATGCCTCCACAAATAGAAAAACTAAGAAAACTTTCCAGGCTGATAGATAGTGGGAACATTAAGTCTTTCTCGAACTTAAATTTCTTTCAACTCTAGATGCCAAGATTTTGTATTAGACTGTAGCCAATATAGTGTCTGCATTGCTTTCTTGAGCTTCATTTAAGCAGACAGGTAAGAAGTGTTAGCGTAATTCTGAAAATGCCTTAAGTACTTATTTATCCATCATCATCACAAATGAAATGTAGATCAGTTAATTTTATGGACAATTAATCTTTACCCTTTAAGCATGAACACTTCTTTTTAATCTAAAATGTATTCCATAATTCATTATAATTCTATAATTCACTTGATAAATACATCCTCATAAGAATTATTACCACACTTCTTGGTTAGTCAGGGTCATTGAGCTGGACCTCGGCAGCTGAGTTTTGCTGAAGTTATTTCGTATAATCGAGGAAGGCTGGACCACAGGCCCCCACATAATGTCTTCAGACCTTTGTGCAGTCTAATTAGTGACGCAACTTTCTATCATGTCCCAGAATCTCTGGGAATCTCTGAGAATCTCACAGAATCACCGCCAGGTTTCTCCCTGATTGTAAACCATATTCCATTCCTGGGGAATAGTAGAAAAGCAAAATCTGGGGGGAAAAAAGCCTAACTCAGCAAGGAATGGAGGAAGCTCTTGGGAAGAGGTGAAAAGAATATCCTTGAAGTTTCAAAAATAACATACAAAGTCACTTTTGCTCTGGAGGCTTTCTAAAAAGGGCAGCATGGTTTTTGACCCTGACATTGACATTATCTTTGTCTTTCATGCAGGCTGTTGATTTGCAGTGTGGACTCCTCCAGAATCTCCCTCAATCCTCACTGCTTCCAACCTAATGTCAGCCTCAGCCTCATGTCCTCTATGCTGGAGAAAAAGGGAAGGGAGCTGGAGAAACTCCCACACTCCCCATATATCCACGTGGGCCCCTCATCCGCATCCCATCTTGTTCACTGTGGACCTGAGTTGCCCTGCCCTTCTGATTCTGCATGGCAGAGGCTGGCTGGGCCCTTCTGTCCTCTCATATCGAAAGACACCTAACCTTTGAGAGAATTATTTCCCCCTCACTGTGGCAAAGAATACTGCATTTGTTTATCCCATCACAGATGTGTTCAAGGTAATGTTTCTGGTGGTTAAAAACAAAACAAATCTATTCTCTATCCTACAACTAGAGTAGCTTTTTGGTTGTTTTTTTTTTTAAGTTTTTATTTAAATTCTAATTAGTTAACATAACATGTAATATTAGTTCAAGGTGTACAATATAGTGATATAGTGACTCGACACTTCTATGCAACACTTGGTGCTCATCATAAAGAGTGTTGTTTTTAACATGTAAATCTGATCGTGTAACTCCCCGCCAGCCCCTTTCTGCTGGCCTTACAACCAAGTTCAAAGTGCTCGACAGGCCCCACACCAGGTCTCAAGGAAACTGCTGGCCCTCTTCTTTGGCCTCCTCACCCCTCAGCTCCCCTCCTCTCTGAGCTCAGCGGCTGTGGGGTGCCCAATCCAGGCCTGCCCTCTTCTGACTCAGGGCCTGTCCTCCACAGTCCTCATGCCTGTTCCTTCTGCGCCTTCCTTGATATAACAAGAAAGAATAAAAACAAAACACTCATCCTTTGGAGCTCAGCTTAGGTGTCAGGTTGTCAGAGAAACCTTCATTGATGCCCCCATAAAACATTAAGTCTCCTTGGGGTAGATAGCTACACAGGCACTCCCCAGCCTCAAAATTCAGTATTCTTGCAATCATTCATTCAACATTCCTCTTTTCTCGCTAAACTCCATGGGGGCATCGACGGGCAGAGGCAGGCTTTGTGGCCTCTGAGCTACAGTGGGGGTGTGGGGGAAGGGACTGGGTCTTGGCAAAAAATCATACAAAAAGATCTTGGTTTTCACATTTTACAAAACACACACACACACACACACACACACACACACACAAAACCACAAAAACACAAAATAACAGAAAAACAAAAAACAAAAGCATATGCTTGATCATGTGAATGTTTTTCCAGAGCCTCTTTGAGGGCCTGCAAAGGGCCATTCTCATGAGGGGACCTGAAGCTTAAGCTGCTTTAGCTGCATGGGGACTCTGATTGGGGCAAGGATTATATATCACAGCTTTGTGATACCTGAAGCAACTTTATTTGGGTGACTATTGTTTACTAGTTTTCCAATCACTGAATAAGAAAAAATTAGAAAATCTATATTCTTTAAATCCTGGTAGAACCATGCAGATCTACTATGAGTGGAAGAAGTTACTGCGTCTTTGAGGGTTGAGCAGATTCTGAATGAAAAGAAGACACCGACACTTTCTCTTGACAAGGGCCATCAGAGAAGTGGGCTCTGGCCATACCAGTTATAGGCTAATTCGGCTTTCTAGTCCTGACTCCATGGGGAGAGTTCTGAATCTCTTATCATGATATTCTTAACCAGGGCTCCTTGATGAACCCACATGGCTTGTAAAACTGGAAACATTTCTGTGTTCATGTCTCTGGCTTTCATCAATTTCTCAAAGTGACAGGAGACCGCCCAAAATGTGAACTGTTAACTGCAGATTAGTCCAGGAAGAAGAGGAATCAATAGAAATATCATAACAGCTCAGACAGCTCAGGGGTCATATCCCAGCCTCGCTTCTTAGAAGAGGATCTTCACAATTTCCTTCACTCAACCTCTTCGAGTTTACTCAATTGTATAATGGAGCTACTCGTGATTATTCACAAGGGGACTGTAATAGTAAAGATATATACATGTACATATCATAATACATGTTATGTGTATATATATGTATATATATATGTGTGTATATATATATATATAACCATAGAATCATAATACATGTTGCCTGAGCCTGTTCCTATCTCATAGTGCACATTCAATAAATATTTGTTTTCTTCCCTTCTAAATAAAGTTTTTCATTGTTTAGCATAATCCCTGTACTGGAGGTTAAAATATTTAAGAATGTCTTCATTCATTCCTCTATTCATTTGTAAGGTTTATTCAACATCTACTATGTGTCAGACACTGTGCTAGGTAGTGGGAAGGGGGAAGGGTGGGAATCAAAGAGCAATAAAATGATCAGAAGGATTGAAAGCAAATCAAATAGACTAAAAAAAATCAAGAAGTAGTTTTGAAAATCTCCCACTTTATGAATGAATGATGAATATGTGGTATCTCTTAGAAATGAGCCTCTTTGGCTATCTACGTGATTCCAAAATATCTGTATAAAAATGGAAAAATATAGTCATTCATGGGGCTTTTTACGTAGAAGATAGCAATCATCCAGATGTTTCCAAATATTCGTGTGTCCACTGTTATCTAGACAACCGTTTTGGAGTACTGAAATTTTCATTCTCAATGAGATGGCCTTGCTTTGGGTACACACAGCTTTGTCAGTTTCATATTACAAACCAACAAATATCCTGTCTCTGACATGGGCCAAGTGCAACCCATGCTTGCAAAGCAAAATGAAACCAAAAAAAAGTAATGAGACATTATGAAAATAAGTGGGTCTTAAAGCCAATATAAAATGATTCAGATGTAGTCTCTTAGTCCTTCTGCCTCTTTCTCTCTCTCTGACATACACACATTAACCCTGCTTCATCTCTCTCTGCGCCCACTTCATGCCTCCCCCTAGCCAGCTCCTCCACCATTCCCAGGTCAGGAAGGCTTCTCAAGCACTGACCAGTGTCCCCCCCACCCACATACACACCTAGAGTGGCAAATAAAATATAAGATTTTAAGTTTGAATTTCAGATAGACAAGTAAATAGTCAATGTAAGAATGCCCAGATGTTGCATGGGACCTACTTATATTAAAATTCTTTGTTTACCTCAAATTCTAATTTAACTGAACTGTAAATAAACTGTATGTTTATTTGTTAAATCTGGAAACCCCACCCCACTTGTTCCTGGAGCTGTGTCCTGTGACCAAGTTATGCCACTCGCACGCCATTGGGCCTCAGCTCCATTTTAACCTGGCATGTTCCAGTTCCAGGGTGGTGCTTCTCTGGAGGCCACTCAAAACCCAGCTCTACTAAATCCTGCCTTCAGAATACCACCTCTGCAATTACCCATCACTGTGCTCTGCAGGGCTGCCCCACCCCTAGTTTTCCTCCTCAGACCCCCAGAACTCTTGATTGCTGGTCTCTTCTCTGTGGTGACCCCTGCTGTCACAGGATTCCTTCTCTTCCTGGTTCCCCTCCTACCCAATGGGCCTATGACAGAACCCTGACCTTGTACGGCCTGCCCTGAGGCTTCTCTGACTCGCTACAAATTAATGTCCAGTCCCTCTCCCGCCAACACATCTCCAACAGGACAGCACAGCTATATTCGTGTTAGCCAAGGAAAGGATTGGTTGCATTCAGAAGTTAAAATGACCATCAGAAAGCCAAACAATGCAGTCAAGAAGAGACTACTTATTTCCTAGGAAGAAATATAACTAAATGAGAAAATATCTAATAAACCAATAAATGAATTAATAGGTGCACAAAACATAATTTATCTCAGAGCCTGCAATTCAACCACATAAGCACTCATAATATCAAAGCTTTTTTATTTCCTCTAAATTTATCAAGGTCTTATTTAATTGCTATAAACACCTAAAGACATGAGCAAATTAACACATAAAATTGCAGGATTTTAGCTGATACATATTCATGAACGCATGTTGTTGTGATCAGGCAAATAATGACCTGAGACATTGATAAATTTGGTAGATGCAAAAGAAAAACATAGCACACTGTTAGAATTCTCTGCAGATCACTGAGTGGAATCTTTGATAAGCCTTACTCCAAGAGACCATTCATAACAGTTATTGTATTTCTGTAATTCTTCCAGGACAGAAATCAGCAAATGTTTAATCAGGGGGCTTCATAAAATTACTGTCCCCCAAATACTTGAATGCTAGATCAGTGCTAAAGAATGCTGACTTCTTGGAAGGCTAATCCCAGGCCCTGTTGCTCAGAATCAGTTTCACATTCTTACTGGCATTCTTGCTTCCCTATCTACTGCCACTCAGAAAGAACTGACAGTTTTCCAAGCATTTGTGGGAATCTCTAGTTACAGCTGTTCCAGGGGCTTCAGAATGAATGTCTTTTATTTGGATGAAAATATACAGCATGTGTTGGCTCACCCAGAGTTGCTGTGGCGTAGTTATTTTTGAATCCCCAGCCTGCTAACCTCTCTCATAAGAACCCATCCATACATAGCTCCTATTCATTAAATTATTTGCTCTCACCCAAGCAGGCAGTGCCCCTGTGAGCTGGAAACTGCACTTAGTCTGAACATAGCAGGACTGGTCCTAACAAAAGGATCTGAGCAAATGCCTAGGACAGATAATGAGGCTGAGAGGCTACGGCAGAGACTGCGACAGGTCCTGCAAATGCTTCTCAAGAAAAGGGCACAATTACACAGCACGCAGGTAGGAGCGCTAATTGATTTCAGCTGATCCCAGAGCCAACCTCAGAATCCTGCTCAACACAATATCCTAGTCGGCCATTTCCAATCACCCTAGAGCAAGTAGTTCAAAGTTATTTGCCTTCCCTGTTCAAACTGAGGTCAACAAGAAAGTTGGGCCCTCGAATAGAACTATAACAACATTGCCTCCAAAATAATATGTTTTAAGTGTTTACTATGTTACAGAAACTATGGCATATCTACCTATCTCTGTAATAATAATAGTAGACTCATTTATTCCTCACATTTGCTTTATGAGGTAGGTGCTAACACTGTCCCGATTTTGTAATAACTTGCTTAAAGTCATATACGTACGACAAGGTTAAGGATCAGTATTCAAATACAGGCCTCGCTCCCTTTTCATCCTGTATTCTTAGCCATTATGCTGACAGCTGGACTACCATTAAGTGGAAAGAAATCGACAGCTGCTTATGTTGTGTGACTTCAAGGGATAATGGGAAAATCCTCTCTGCTCACATCTTCACGCTCCCCCTCTCAACACAGATCTGTTGGCTTTAAGCAGGAGGGAGCAACTGGTAGAGTGGAGAGAGCATGAAATGCAGAGTCCCAGCCCGGCTGCTCCCTGGCAGGCTGACCTTGGGAAAGGAGCTTAGCCTCCCTGGGGCTGATCGTGACGACTGCTACCCCACAAGACGGTATGGGCATTAAATGAAACATGGAGAGAAGCACATTTTGAAAGTGGAATGGGGTGTGTAAGGGTTAGTTGCTATGACTAAGATGCAGAACTAGATGAAGCACATGATTTCTCTCAGAAGTATGCAGACAATGGTATTTACACAGAGATTCTGAGTGAAGTTGGGAGAGGGGTGGTACTGGGGGGACGGAGTACACGGCAGTCTTGAGGAAGGGCCATGAGGACATCAGACATAGCTGGGGGGGGGGGGCGGGGAGGACGCTGGGGTTCCTACTTTCCACTTGGAACCTTGGGCAACCAGGTGGCTAGACCCATCATCCCCAGATATCTGGATTGGATGCATACACTATCTTTGTCAGAAAATTCCCCACTATCAAACACTTTCCAATTAACCCTCATGAAATACAGACAGGATCATCTGAGAGTAGTTCTTATCTATGGGGATGAGAACACAAGCACAGGACGCTTTAGGAAATGCTTCACAGGCTGAGAGGGAGCCGGGGCTAAGAAAAAGAGTAAGTACTCCAGTCCCCAGGGCTTGGTCAGTGTGGACCAGCAAAGGAAAATCTTGACATTCTCCTTCATTCATACCAGCCCTTGCCTGATAACCTGAAGGTCTATGGAGTCTAATCTCCATTTCTAGGTAAAGTCAGTCCAGTCCTTCAGCAAGTCAGTAAAGCCCAATGTGAAGGCACCTAACTACTGTAGTCTGCTGGCATTTCGTCTCCACCTCTGCAGGTCCTGCAACTTTCTGGGGGGAGCTTTGGTTATTTGGACAATCATCAAGAACAAGAGATGACTGTGTAACCAACTTGGGAGCCTCTCATACTTGTCTACATCACTCAAAGAGCCTTATTTAGTATCTATTCCTTGAAGAGAATCCAGTTGGACAAGACAGTATGGAACTGCACTGAGTTGAGCTGAATCTGAATCAGTTGATCTGGTTGCCTTTTCTAACCTCAAACCAGGTAAGGTGAGGAAACAAACCACTGTTTCCTTCTAGCCAGTGTCTCAGACCAGCCCTATTTTGGTGTGTCCCATCGTGAATGAAGCGCACATCTGTTGAGTTGCTGGGACTCATCTTTGATACCACTTGATACCTTCATTCTCATACAACCCATCGCCAAATCCTGCTCATTTTGATCTCATGCTCACCTTAGGAAAGCATTCATTTCTCTCCACCTTGGCCACCACAGCCCCTGCCCAAAGCAGTGGCATCCCTCACCCTGACGACTCATGTGGCTTACTGAATAGTGTCCTTGTATCTGTTCTTGCCCCACTCCCCAGCTTAGTTCCCACTCCAGAGCTAAAGCAGACACACACACACACACACACACATACACACAGAGCCACAAAATACCAATATGAGCACATTTCTCCCCTGGTAAAACCCACAAGGTCTTTCCTTTACTGTTAGGATGAAGATAAGAATTCTCAGCACAGCAGTGCCTAGGTGGCTCAGTCAGCTGAGTATTTGCCTCTTGATTTTGGCTCAGGTCATGATTTCAGGGTCGTGAGATCAAGTGCCTTGTTACATTCAGTGGGTTGTCTGCTTGAGATTCTTTCCCTCTTCCTCTCCCTCTGCCCCTCTCCCCACTCACACATGCTCTCTCTCTCTCTCAAATAAATAAAGCTTTAAAAAAAAAAAAAAGAATCCTCAGTACGGCTTATGAACACAGCCTGGACCCTCTCTCCCAGCTGCTCAAACTACTCTGGCCACCAGGCTCTATAGGCCTCTTCAGCCATTCTGGCCATGTAGTTCCTCAAATGCCCCACACTCTGTCATACTTCTGAGCCTCTGCATACATTGTCCTGTCCGTTCAAAATGCTCTCCATCTGAACATTTCTCCTGCCTCCCACTTTCCTATAGCTAACTGATATCAGTAAACACATTCTTCCTTTATGCTACAGAAGGTCTTAGAGTTACCCACTCTCCCATAATACTCTTCCCTTCCTTCATAACACATACCAGACTTTGTAAGTATACAGATGTGTGATTTTTATTAATGCCATTTTCCCACTAAACAACAATCACCATGAAAGCAGAGACTATAGATTTTTTGCTTACTATTGTCTCCTCGGGGCCTAGTGTTGGGCCCTGGCTCATGGTAGGGAGCAATAGCCCTTTGTTATCAAGTGTTGAGTGGATGGACACCACCAGGCCTTCACACTGCCAAGGATGACTCAGAGAGCAGACCAATGATGAGTTGTGACCCATGCACCTGTCACTCCACTCCTCCTCCCATTTAGAGCTTATTCATTTCTACTTTAGAAATTTGGGGTTTACAATTTACAGTGACATTTCAAAGGCAACAATGCTGTAGGTTGTAGAAATACTCAGCATGACTACTGACAAGCTTTTATTATTGTGTGGAATATTTTAGAATAGTTCGTTACTTTCAGGGCATTATTTAGAAGAGTTCCCATCATGCAACCATTAAATGCTGAGCCTGGGGCATGTCAGGGGCCATGACATCAGCTTCAGCCATGACATCAGCGGGCTCTCATAGCAGGCTGGAAAGGAGGCTACCTAGCTCTGCTCAAATGCTTCCTGTGATGGGGAAGGAGCTCATCACCTCTATTCCACTGTGGAGCAGCTGCACTTGTTAGAAAGTTTTACCTTATGTTGTGCTGAGATCTGCCTCATGGTCACCCTTCCCCCATGTCCCTGAGCCCACATACCAAAGAACCCTAAATGTGCATCCACATGACAACTCATCAGTTACTAGAAGACCACTGACAAGCCACATCTGAAGACTTCTCTTCTATATTTTATGCTTTCTCCAGCCTTGATTTTTTATTTATAGACCACATCTTCCTATTTTATTGCATGCATTCTTGTAAGCTGCCTTAAATCCTGTGTGGAATAAGGCTCCATATAAATAAATCCTTGTGTCTTTCCTCTAGGCAACAACTCAAGTTCCCCACCTGACAGTCTCCCCACCAACTTTGCATCATTACCTGAGATGCATCCTCTGATCAGTCTGACACTAGACTAGGGGAACAGCCTAGGACTATCCCCAAACTCGATCTGCACCTTAGACAGTTACTGCCAAGGCCATTCAGGGTCTTCGGGCACAGTGTATGAAGACAACAGGCAGAGTCCGGGAACAGGAGCGCGGGCCCGTCACTGCTCTTTCGCAGTTTCATTTGGCCAGTTATTAGCCAGACGCCAAGTCTTTAGAGACCCCCAAAGGACTCACCCCTGGCATGAGATGATAACCTAGCCTCCTACATGAACTAGGAGACTGAGGCTACACCTGAACACCCTCCTTCCCTTCCACACTCACAGTCCACTCCCTCTCTGTCCTCTTTCACTGCTCTCCCTGGGCACTTGCTTTAAAAAGTTGGACTCTCTACTCTAACTGAAGCCATTCCTTTCTCCTCTGTGGTCCTCATCCAACAAGTATCTCTGTTCCATGAGTCCTTCCATCTTTCCCGGACAGCTAGCACTTTCCCTTCTGCACACAAAATGCTCAGGTCATCCCTAGCCTAAAAACTGCTAACAGTGAAATATTGAATATCCTATCTTAGCCCCAAACTGAAATCCTACCTTTTTCTGTGCAAGCATGAGGTTTTCTGAGCAAACCTCTGGGGGGAAAAAAAAAACCCACAATGCTCTTACACAGAGTAGATCTAGGTTTTGTGAGGCCTGAAGAATATACAATTTGGGGGCAGATGGGGTCATTAAGATAAAGAATTCAAAACTATAAATAAAAAATTAGGTATAAAAGTGAATAGCTAAAACAAGGAAAAATTATAATAAATTACATTTTTAAAAAAATGAATACTACAGATATCTAGAAAATAATGTCATTTTTAAATTAACTGCCAGCCTCTATAACATTTCCCTCTACATTTTTTTTTACCTGCATTCTCTGAAAGTGCTTCTTTATTTGGCAAGGATTCAACCTGTCTTCCTGTATAATTAATCAAAACATGTGTTTATCATTTACAGTTCAGAAAATTTTTAGCTTTCTATTTCACTGTTGGTAATATTTAAGTCTGTAAGATTTTTTCCTCAAATTTGTAAAAACCTCTTATCAAGTTTCTGTTATATGTGAACTGAAAGTTTTCCGAACATCTCAAGTGCTTTTGCACTGTGACTGATCTTAAATTTTCTTTGAACTGACAACGCCCATTAACCAGTGTGTCATTGATGTCTCATCACAGTGGTATGCTATAAATTTTTGGTTATCTTATCTGATCATGAAAGAATTTGCATTCTGACTGGGCTCTGACAAGAACCGGCTCCTCTTCTTGCAATATTATAGATCTCCTCACTGGAAAGACGTTCCACATGCTAGCTTCTGGCTCTGTACATTGCACACCTTTTCTCTTCCACTATCCACATTGTTCCTTATGCCAGGTTTCCAAAGACACATTCACCCTAGGCATCATTGATTGTGTGTCCATGATGGGTGAGCAGGCCCAGCAGGTGGGAAGAGACTCCCCGGAACCAGGAGCAGTCACTTCACTCTATGTTAAGACATGCGAGCCACACATTCCCCCTGAAACCCTAAGTAGTTCTTTTGCTGATGCCATTCAACAGCAGGGAAACCATGAGTGAGGGAGAGCCTGAAGGGGAGGAGACAGTAATCTTTCCTGACGGCAGTTAATATCGCTATAGAGTGAATGTTTGTGTTCCTCCAAAATTCATGTGTTGAAACCCCAATGTGACGGTATTTGGAAATGGATCCTTTGGGAAGTAACTAGAGCTAGGTTAGGTCATGTGGGTGGGACCCTCCTAAAGGAATTAATGCCTCTATGAAGGAGGCTCCGTGCTGTCTCTCCCCCGACCTTGTGAGGACATAGAGAAGACGCTGTCTGCAACCAGGAAAAAGGCTCTCACCAGGCCTGGACCACGTTGTCACCCTGATGTCAGACTTCCCAGCCTTCAGAACTGTGAGAAATTTCTCTTGTTTAACCCACCCAGTCTGTGGAATTTGGTTAAAGCAGCCTGAACAAATGAAGTCAAATATTTTAGGTTTATAAGTTTTACAGATCACATAACCCTGGGAAGGCATTGCTAGGGTCCATCCTAGGTCCTGGGAAAGGTCTGAGCAAGTGAGGAGCCTGAAACTCAAGCCTCATTTGCTTCCTGGTACATCTGTCCTGGCTGTTAAAGTATCCTCAAGGATCCCCAAGTTATGCCTTCATTGTCACTTAACCCCTTGAGGGAGTTTGGCTTCTACCCTCCCTTCTTATAACTCAGCAAGGCACAGTAACCACCAAAGGCAGTATCTTTTCCTCAGACTTTATTCTTCTCAACCTTCTGTTTTCTTTCTCTGAACCAAGCTACTCCCTCACCTCTCACTGAGGACCTTAGTGACTCATTCACCTCCCATCTCTCTTGCCACCCTCCCATCTCCCCTCTCTTCTCCCTGACTGATGGTGCCTTCCCCAGATCTACCCCTGACTCCTCCTCCCTTCTCTCTGCAGAGCACGCCTCCTTGGAAAGCTCACTCGCGGACTTCCATTTTCACACAGCGTGTCCAGTCCGTTCCCTAAAGAAGAACTTTCTCTCTAAGCCAGTTTCATTGCTTGCCCGCCATCTCCCCAACAGTTCAATCCAGTGTCTTTCCCCCCTTAGCTCCTCCTTCCTGACTCCACCTTGTCTATTAATGCTGAGAGATCACTGTTGACTCCTGTTTCACCCTTGACCACATCTTCTTCTCCCCTCTTTCCTATTGCCACTGCCCTGCTTCTAGCCTTAGCATCTCTTAACTATAGTCAAGACCTCTCGCTTGTTCCAGAGAATTCTAGAACCTAGTGCTTTCCCCCTCCTTCCACCCAGATGGTTTTTCCTTCTTGTCAGAACTGTCACATGCCTTGTATTTCTCTCATAGAATTTATTAATATTTCATTCTTGCATTTATGGGGCAATAACTAACACATATAAGGTGTTTATAATATGCTAAACATTTTGCATTATCTAATTTAATACTCATACCCACTCTCATATTATTATCATTAATATGATCATTATTTCTATTTTTAATCAGGAACCTGAGCCTTACCAAAAAAATGAATGACTTGCTCAAGGTCATATAGAAAGTGGCACAGCCAGAATGTAGAGCAGTTCTCAGGCTACAAATAACCATAAGCTTAATCACCAATAATAATAGCTACCATTTATGACACACTTGCCATGTATTCTATAAACCCTGCATTACTCTGTGAAGTGATAGTGTTATCATGTCCTTCTTATGATGGTAAAAACTCTAAAAGGTCCCAAAGCTTCATGTTACCCTCCTAAGGTCTCTTATCCGTCAATGTCAAAGTTACTACTGGACCATGGGCCATTTGGGTACAGAGTCTAAGTAGGTAACCATGTCACCATACTCCCTCCCTCTTTACTGACTTCAGCTTTATTGTCTTGGTCTTTCTATCATACAGTAGCCTCCCTAAAGGCAGAGGCTACTCCTTATTCATTCTTTTCACACTAACGATAATTTTTTTATTTCAAAATAATTTTAAGATTACAAAAAAGTTGCAAACACAGTACAATTTCTTTTTCCTGAACCATTTCAAAGTCAGTTACCAACCTGTTACCCTATAACCCCTTATATTTTTTTCTTTCCTTTTTTTTAATTACTGGAAATTTTATTAATTTTTTTAAAGATTTTATTTATTCATTTGAGAGAGAGAGAGAGAATAAGAAAGAGCATGGGAGGTGGAGGAGGGTCAGAGGGAGAAGCAGACTCCCTGCTGAGCAGGGAGTCTGATGTGGGACTTGATCCTGGGACTCTGGGATTATGAGCTGAGCCAAAGGCAGTCATTTAGCCAACTGAGTCACCTAGGCAGCCTTTAAAATTTGTTTATTTATTTAAGGAGGAGATAGAGAGGGAGCATGAGCATGAGGGATAGAGGGAGAAAGAATCTCAAGCAGACTCCAGGCTGAGTGTGGAGCCCAGTGCAGGCTTCAGTCCCAGGACCCTGAGATCATGACCTGAGCCAAAACCAGGAGCTGGAGGCTTAACCAACTGCACCAGCCAGGCACCCATAGTCCTTTAACAATTTAGTGTAAATTTCCCCCAACACCATTCCTCTACATAACTACAATAAAACCATCAAAATAAGGAAATTAACATTGGTACATCATTATCATCTAATCTCAGGCCCCATTTGATTTTTTACCAATTGTCCCACTAATATTCTTTATAGAAAAATGATCTACCAGAGACAGTTCTCTGAGAGAATAGCTTTCAATCTGGAATAGCTCCTCAATCTTTCCTCAACATCCATGTCCTTGACATTTTTGAAAATTGCAGGTCAGTTATTTGTAGAATGTGCCTCAATTTGAGTCTGCCTGATAGTCTCTCATGATTAGATTCAGGTTACATATCTTTGGCAGAAATAGCTCAGAAGTGATACATCTGTTAGTGTTCTTCTTTGTCTTCCTATCAAGTGGTCACAATTTCTTTTTGACCCTTCTGAGGTAAGGTCAACTTTGATAATTGGATTAAGAAGATACCTGCCAGATTTCATCAAGATGCTTTCTTTTCTTCTTAAATGCATAAATTTTTGTGAGAGGCGCCTCTTTGAGACTATATTAATATCTTCTCATTCAACATTCACCCAGTTAGTTCTTTTATCCATAAATATTTCTTGGCTTAATTACTACTGAAATGGTAGCACGTGGTGATTTTCTCACGTAAGTATTCCTTCTGGATTTATTAGTAATCACTCACTTCTCTTTATTTAGTCACTCATTTATTTATATTAGCATGGACTCACAGATCTTATTTTATTTGGTAAGTTCCAATCCTTTATCAATATTATCTATTTTGAAGGTCAAATTATCCAAGGTGAGTGTGAGTGTGTGGGGTGAGTGAGTCCCTTCAAAGAGGCTTCTGTTTTCTTTATCATGTTCTCATCATTCCTTATGTCCTGGGACAATAAGATCCATATGGCTTTTTTTATACTTTCCTGACCCAGTCCTGCAATCAGTCATTTCTCTAAGGAATCATGATTCCTTTTACTAGAGAAAGGTATTTAGAAATCAAGATCTGGTCTGTACGTGTGCTTGTTATGATTGGGGTGTCATTGCTCTACAGCTCTCTCAGTGGCCAGAGCTAGGAAGTTAGAAAACATGTGTGTGTAAAACAATGAGTTTACACCAATATCTTCAATTCCAATCTAATATCACATAGTTCATTCCATTTTCTTTTTTCCAAATTTATAACTCTCATCTTAAATAGTATGAAACCATTATTTATTTACTTACTGGGTCAACATCCCTACAAATATACACAGTCTCCCAATGCTGCCATACCCTCCCCCCCATCACTTGGATACCCTTCTCATCCTACTTGGGCTCTGATTTCCCATGCCAGCCTGTCTCCACCCCAATTCTCCCACCTTACCTTCCTATATAGCTGGTTTTGTTTATCTCCACCTAATGGCTTCTAGACTGAATTATTCAAAAAAGTCACTAATTTTATAATTAATTTCTGAACTAGCACAGTGCTCTTTGCTGAGGGGAAACTCAATTCCTATATTCTTTATTCTTAATTGAATAAAATAAACACTTGCCCACTTGAGGTTTTTCTACATAAATATCAGTCTTTATTAAGAAAACACAGTTTATAGTTTCTTATAAAATGATAATACCTTGAAAAGAAGAAAAATTAAAAATTAAGTTCTCATTAAAAAGCCTAAATTTAGCTGTTAGGAAGATCAAAATACCAACAAAAACATCATCATTCTCCCTCTACACCTGGCCTTCCCTGGTGTCCATGAGAGTTCTTGACCTTCATTTTTTTCCCAGTCTCCCACTAAGGAGAAAAATCTTTAATTTTTTCTCTAAAAATGTCTTTGTCATTTCATGTAAACTAAAGTCTACTGCCTGAAGTTTAAAATCTTACTGCCATGACACATAATTGCTGACTGCTTCCTCCAAGTGAAGACTCTACTTTCGCATGAGGGTCACTCTCTTCCAGCCCACCCACTGAGAGCTCCTCAATCTGAGAACATGGTTTCTCTACTACATATCTTGACCCAGGGTAGTTTTCTTTTCTAATTTTTCAAAACTATAAACATATTATAAAAGGGCATATACAGACTTCTTCACAAATATTACATTTCAGATGGTTGATTTATCTTTAAATTAAGGTACACAGAGATGTGATGTGGTTATAAAAATAAATAGAACTGGAGCTTATGGTTTCATTACTTTTATAATTTACCATAAATATATATATTTACATGTATGTTATACACACACACACACACATTTTAAAGAATAGTTATTCTTCACAGCTTCCAGAGAGATTAAAGAGCATAACTACCAGTAAGCAAAGTACAGCATCCGTATTTCCTAGGCTTAAATTAAAACTTCCAGGGACAGGGGTGACTGACATATCCAGCTGGTAGAGGATATGACTCTTGATCTCAGGGTCATGAGTTCAAACCCCACGTTGGGTGCAAAGTTTAGGAAAAGCAAAACAAAACACCTAGAGACATTTGTGAAGGTCTAGATTAGAAATTTCAGTGACAACTCAATAACTTCTACCAAAATCTTTAAGTACAACTCATCAATACTAAGGTAAGACAAGAGCCTAGTTTCCAGTACCATCATCCATAGATTGATAACAATAACTCCTATATATTATTACATGAATTCCTCACAAGAACCCTTCAAGATAAGCAAGAGTTATAGCATGGCTGCACAAGCACACACCTCTTTGAGGTAGCAGAGCTAAAATGCCATCCCAGGTCTTTATTCACCACACACGTCAGCCTGCCTCTCCAGAGTAGATTATGTTTATAATATGTTTGCTATTCCTTAACCACATTGTCTTATGCTGTGCAGCCAAACTCCCTTCTACCTAATGTGGTAGATAAACCAAGCCAATCAAATCTAAACTTGTGGGGAGAATGCCTTCGGAAAAGATGTTTTCTTTAAGATAACTGACTTACTCAAAAAACCATTTTCCCTTCAAGATAAAGAGTAAGGTATCTAAAGAAATTCCAACTAGATTATATTCAAAACTCAGAAAACTCCTCTGATATTAATTATGGGTTGTGTTTTTTTAACTGACAAAGTAGAGTGAATGCTTTTTCTTCTGGATTATCATTTTTAATGTGAAGACAGGATAGTAAATTCCATTAATAGACTTTTTCACAGATAACTATGCTACAGTCATAGAATATAGGGTGCAAAAAAAGAGTCAGTTATTTAATGGTCATTACAAAGCCCCAAAATTACCATTTTAGTTTTTGATGAATATATTACTTCTACAACTTTCATTTATTAAAAATTCAAAGAATTCTATCACTATAAACAATATCTATTATGTTTTACAATTATAAAATTAACACATGCTCATTATTTTTAAAATGTACAAAGTTATACAAAAGAAAATTAAAGTCATATAGTCTCATCATCAAGTGGTTAACAACTGGTTTCTCTTGAATGTCTTTTCATGCATTTGCATATTTGGTTTTGTTTTTGCAAAATTAGGACCTCATAGCAGACCTTCACATTCTGTTCTTTTTTCATTTATACAAGCATTTTCCCATGACATTAAACTCCATAATGTGACATTAGCAGATGAATAATAGTCTTTGCAATGTACCCTAATTTATTTAACCATAATTTGTTTAACTCTATTATTAGAAAGGTTGGCTTTTTTATTTTCACTATTAAAAATAGCAATGCAATAAATACCTTTGCAATAAATCTTTGTCCACAACTTTGGATGGATTCCTAGAAGTAAAACTATTACATGAAAGGACATGAACTCTTTTAAGAATGTTGATTCATATTGTTAAATGCATTTCTAGGAAAACTGTACTAGCTGTACCTCAACCAGCAGATGATCAAAATAACTCTTGGTAGCATTTAATATTTTAACATTGTTTTGCCAGTTTGCTAGTTTAAAAATATCTCATTGTTTTAATTTGTATACATTCGACTATTAATAAAACCAAATATTTTGCATATGCGAATTCTTCATTTGTGTGTGTGTGTGTGTGTGTGTGTGTGTGTGTGTACATGTGTGTTCCCTTCTGTCTTGTATCCATTTCTCTAATGGCATATTTACATTTTTATTTTCAAATATGTTTTTTCATTTGTTAAATAAATAGCTCTTGGCATATTTGCTGCCAATATTATTCACCAGTTAATCATTTGCTTTTAATTTTTATGTAGTCAAATTTTTAACATTCCACTATGTATTCAAAGCTCATAATGTTTAGAACATGTCATTACACATTTTGGTAAAGAGAATAATTTATCTATCGATTTGTTCATTCATGGTTGGACAACAGATACTAAAGCAAGCTGTTGGAGGAGTCCAGTGACCCCTTATCCAGCAATCTTTGCAGGCAGTTTTAGAGAGTAGTGAATATTCAAAATCACTCTTCCAAACTCAGCCTTCCATAACCTATTCTGAATGAACTTTGAATTAACCTAAAGCCCTTTGGGAACTTTCTTTCTAGAAATGATACAATTTCCTGATTATAAGAACTAAATCTTATGAAAAGCACCGCAAGAATCTTCTAGTGGACATCGAATGCTCCTTGACACAGTATTTTGATGAGTTAAGTATAAATAAATGTGAAACATAAGGACTGTATCTCCTCTAAATAAACAAGAATATAAAGTGAAAAGGTGCCTGGTCAATTACATCTGGGACAGTTTGGAAGGGAAATGAGTTTAATTCAAGCCTGAAATATAATTCATCTACCAACTGTATATCTGATCTCAAAATAAGTTGAGTCACTAATGGCCACAAGTACCAGTAATCCCCGAGAGAAGATAAAAATTCCAAAGATATGTCTTTTTAACCTACATTCCAGGGCCCACTGTGGCAGTATTTTTAAAGAGAGGGAAGAATGAACAAAGTATATTCCTTTTCCTTTCATTTCCATTCTGACAGTGTGAAATGTTAAGATAACATCAAGCCAGAGGAATCCTCACCATTGCACTCCACACCGAGCCTGCCCCAGTGAGTGTAAGAGAGACCAACACTGGTAGCACAGAATTACCTTCGAGGAATCGAGCTGATGCTAGCCAAAACTGCCATCTGTCCACTGTGAAATCTGTCAATTGTGGCTATTTATGAAATCTCTAGTTGAGCCTATAAATGGCTCAATCTTACCTTGCATATTCAAGGTTACTTTCTCTTATCCAAAATCTTACTAAGTCTTACACTCACGCTTCTGAAAGGAGGCAAGTGTAGAACAGTCACTAAAAATGTTCATGAAATATAGTGTTAAGGTAAAGAGTGAAAAGAGGCTAGGCTCTGGAATCAATCCGGGGTTCAAATCCTGAGGATGCTTGCTATGTAATATTGGATACATTATTAACATCTCTGCAAAATGAGAGAAGTGAAGTCTCTCCTGCCTCACTCAGCAGTGGTGGGAAAGAGCCACCAAGAAAAGAAAGGAAGCGTCTGGCCAGCCATAGCAGTTCAGACATGACACTCCACAGGCCCGCCTTGTGCTTTTCCAACTCACACACTAAGTGCCGGCAATGGGTTTGGGGAGAGGGACGGAAACAGAGGTGCATGTGAGATTAAAAATCTGGTAAGAATGTTTAGCCTTCATTTTATTTTTCAGGAGTAATCTACATTCTTTTAACATGATACCGTCTATGGTTGCATAACACTGGGATATTCTATGGGCCCCTGCCTGTTACTGTTGTTTGTTTGTTTGTTTACCATTATTATCTGGAATTACTTTGAAATAAACACAAAACTACAGATGGAGAAAATGCCAGTCTAGCAAAAAGGTCCTCTGCCCGTTCCAAAAATGTTAACAAATATTTCCTGAGCAAGATTGGCCTCAGACTCTCTCTCTTTCAGCCAGCAGACCATGCAAGGGATTACTAGAGATTCCTAAAGCCAAACAGTTTTGCTCTCCAATATATTTTTGCCAGACCCCACCTCCTAAAACTCAAATACTCTAGGTCGGTTCTGCCATCCTTTTTACGTTAAATATGTTCACAAGGTCACTCTGATAACACAAAGTGAGTGGATTCCAAAGGTCTCTCAAAGCCACAGCAGAAGGCTGAGGGAAAAGCTTAAGGTAAGAGTCCTTATCTCAAGACTTTCTATGGAATTTTTTATATTTAAAGAAATATTACCGAAGCGCGAAGTCCTCCATAAACTTTTGGAGCATTTAAAAATATTACTGTGCCATAAATCCGTGGTTAATTTACCTCGGGATTTTAAGACATTTGTAACATTTTTATATCTCAATACTTAAAGGAGAAATTTTTCTAAGAATTAACTATACTTTATGAGTGTTACCAAGCCTCAGAGCAAATGAAACCCAAACCACCAGCAGTTTTCAGCTTATTCCTTATCTATAGCTTATCAATAGACTGTCATACATAAAACCATAGGCATCATACTTTCTAAGACAATGTCAAGTTCAGGTGTCAGGTTTCTTTTTTCCTCCCACAAAAGAATTATTTCTATATTCATAAGTACACAGGGTATACTATCCTTAGCAGGTGGAGGGCACAAGCTTACGAGTTGGATGAGAATGATCTTCTGGATTTGCCATCAATTATTCGTGTGACCTTGGGGATATGATCTACCATCTCTGAGCTTCTGTCTCCACGTTTCTAAATTGGGTTCAATAGCATGACCTCCAGCTTAGAAAAGAAAATCATAATAATTGTACTCTACTTCAAAATACATGAACTGTTCCACACAGCAGTGGTAAGAAAGAGTTTACAGTGTATAGAGTATTTACACAGAAATTTTGCTGTTCTTCTGAATTTTTTTCCTTAAAACACAGACACACAAATTCTCAAAGTTGCTGGGGTTAATCGTTCTTCTTCCTTGTACTTCCATGACTTAATTTTCTGCCTTTCAGCACCACACCCCAAGGATCACAGAGTGGAGAAAACACATATGTTTCCTTCTTAAGTCAGAGATTTCTATATGCATGATCTTAAAGAAGTCACATCCTCTCTGTTTTCTTTTACGTGGTGGGCTTGATGGAATGAAGGCTGATCCCTTTTCTGGGTCTACCTTCAGGGATTTATTTTGATACTTGCAGCATCGCATAATAAATAAGTCCACTCTGCTGAAGTGAATATCCAAAATAAGAAAATGAGACCTTAAAACTATCTGCACCATTATGCTTACCATCTCTGACCAACAACAAATAATTTCTCTTGATTTTAGTAAGTGAGCCTCACTTTTTCATAAATTTTTCATAAAATGAGGTTTGTGATGAACACTGCTCAAAGAATGCAGATTCTATTTCACTAATAAGCTTGGTATCAGCTCTTGGCTTTTTGAAAATGATTACATATTACAAACCTAAGACATGTTTAAGAGTGCATGAAGGGGTTACACTGCAAAACTTGACTGAAACAAAGGGAGAAAAAGTAGTTTAGCTTAAGGTTAAGGGTCAACGTGGGCTGAGGGGAGGTGGGGCAGTGGAAGCAGAGAGAACAATAGAGATATTGGAGGACAAAAAGAACCCAGGGAAACAGTTTCTAAGCAATAGGGAAGATTCTCCCAGGATCCCATAGACTTGGATTATTTTTTTCTTGGTATCCTGAACTAGGAAATTCCTAAAATTCTTCCAAACTTAGTTACAACNTTTAAAGGTTTTTTTTTTTTTTTTTTTTTTTGCTGGAAAAAAATAGTAGATCCCCATCCTTAGTGGAAGAGAGCTGCAGTTGCATCCTTATACAGATTTGTGAAGAGACAACGAAGAATTAAAGCAACAAGACAAAGTCAAGGGCACTCCCCAGCTGAGGCAAAAAAGTTTTGCATCTTCAAGACCGAAGGGTGACCAAGGCAGATGGGAAGTGTGAGAAGGCTACTCAGTCAAGACCTGCTGCTCTGGATTAAGGCTGTGTACAGGGCCGGCGTGAAAAGCAGATCAGACCACAGAAGTGACCTGATGCAAGACAGAGAAAACAGAAACGGTCAGCTACCATCCTTATCTATGTTAAGAAGCCAAGTGGTGTGGTGGGAAACTCAAAGGTCCTGAGGACAGACGGCCATTCCCCCAGGCTCTCCCAATTGCTAACCATGTGGCCTTGGTCCGGTTAAATTCTCAGAGCCGGTTTCCTCATCCGAGCAAAAGAGGCAATATCTGACCTTTATCCTTGTTGTGTGTTGGTGAACACACTGCACACCAAAAAGTCACAACAGATAGTCAACAACATGAATTCCTTCCCCCTCAACAAAAACCCTCCTAAGTCAGTGTTCCGTAGAGACGGTGAGTGGGCATCCATCCACCTCCCTATAAAAACGTTTCCATTTCTTTGGAGAAAATTATTAAAACACCTCCCGGAACTCCGGTATCCTTAGGGGGGGAAAATAGTAAGAGTTTTCACAAACGCAAACTGTGTTCTTCCTCCTCCCCTCCCCCACAAAGATTCAATTAACAAGAGGGAAAAGGTGGCGTGTTTTTTAACAAGTTCTTCACGCTGAATTGCTTAGAGATGTACATTAGCCCTCCTTTTAGTAATAGGAAAAAATTATCTCGTCATGACTCGACTCTTTCCCACCTCCAGCGGAGGATTGCCATCAATCAGCCGGAGAGCAAGATTGATTTTCTAATTAAGCCTGCATTTGTATCCGCTCGCAGAGCCACAGAAGGCTTCCCTACTGTATCTTCCCAACTCATTCCTATTTGTATTCATTTACCCTCGCATTTAAAACACTTTCAAAGTTGGGGGTGGGGGGCAGATAGCCACTCTCTCCACGCGAATGTCCAATACGATGACTGCCTGCCTCTGGGAAGAGTTCGGTGAAGAGGAAACGTGAACGGGAGCCCATTTGGACTTGATCTGGCTCACGCGTGGAAGAAATTTGCCACTCCGGGCCTGTTGCTCTCTCGGCCTCCACTGTCCCCACCCCACCCAGGCCCAGCCAGGGTGCAGATCACTGGCCCAAACAAAGGGCTGGAGGGGGCAGGCTCTTCGCATTTCTAAAAGCTTCATTTCAAGCACTGCTTGCCAAAAAGGTACAGCAGGCTTTTGTGCCGGCGTCTGAGATGAGATGCGCTGGTGATTTAATTTACTTAGGGGAAGAATATGAAACCCTGAACAGCTCAGCCGGATTAAGCTTCCTCAGGGAGTCCCCCAGAGGAGAAAACTTACTTTAGCAATTCTGGATCCAGCGTGCCCTGCCTTGTTGCTCATGACCTTCCTTCAGTGAGAGACACCAGGGAATAAAGCTAAAATCAGTAAGAAAAGCTTGCATCTTTTTAGTTCATTCCTGGTACATCCATTACCTAATATTTTATTTAAAAGCTCAGTCTTTCACTAATTTGAAATACTAATTTCAATTTCGGGAACATTCTGACCCGACCTGGGACGGAGTTTATTTGTGTTCCGTGTTGAAAAAGACAGGAAGAGACAGAAAAAAAGAAGAAAAAGCTAAGGAGGGTGGCTGAGGCAAGGTGACCAGGGTATGGCTGTATGTGAAAGAAACAATTTGTTTTAAAGACCTATAAAAAAATAGCCTTTTGAGCAGCATCATTCGTATTCATTAAGTAGCTGCTGGATTTTGATGGCACCACTCCAGTCATTCATGTCCCCCTGGGCTGCACAATGTCCTCCGGATTGAACTCCTCTTTCCCTCTTTCCCTGAAGCCACGTCCTCTTCCTGACCTCCCTCTGTCTATGGCACCTCTGGGGTCCGAGTCGTCAGGTCCAAACCTGGGGATCACTGTGGACTCCGTTCTCCCTTGACCCCAGTCTCTCCTGTGTGCTGCCCTCGATTTCACTGCCAGAGTAATATCCTAATTCCTTCCAGAGTATTTTAGAGTCTGTCATCCCATGCTCAAAGACTTCCAGTGACTTCCCACTGAATCCTATGGAGGCAAAAGCTCCTCAGTTGAGCCCATCTCTTTAGATTTTTTGACATGACAACCATGTTTTGACGGTTTCGATGGAACCACCCCCTGGGCATTTGGAAACTGTGTCAGAGTTGTGTTTGCCTCAGTGACTGGAGGTCACAATATCATTTAAAGAGTAGGACATTTAGCCTCCCAGGCACCAGATAGTCACAGAACTCAGTTGGGAAACTTTACCACAGGGGCGCCTGGGTGGCTCAGTGGGTTGAAGTCTCTGCCTTTGGCTCAGGTCATGATCTCAGGGTCCTGGGATCGAGCCCCGCATTACACTCTCTGCTCAGCAGGGAGCTTGCCGCCCCCCCCACCTGCCTCTCTGCCTACTTGTGATCGCTCTCGCTCTGTCAAATAAATAAATAAAATCTTTTTAAAAAAAGAAAAAGAAAAAAAAAAAGAAACTTTACCACAAGTTTAGTCAAACTTCACTTCATTCTTCCTGCAAACATGTGTCCTCTGATTATGATCCTATCCAAGTTCAAATCAGTCTCATGGGCCACCCCTCCTAAACTGTCCTGACCACCACCGCCCTGCCCCAACATGCACACACACACACACACACACACACACACACACACACACACAGGACTACATATTTCATTTTCCTGAATATCACTTAGGAATTTAATCACAGACTGACTTTCAGAAATAAACTGACCTAATAATCTCTCCATTAAATTGCAAACTCCTTGAGAGAAAGTACTTAGAGCATTCATTATTTACCTCTGAACACAAGTTATACAATGTTTTGTATATAATAAGTGCTCAATATGCAATCATTAAATTGTTCTGGGAGGAGGATCAGGAAGTCAGAGGCCCAGGAAGGCAGGTGGGGCCTTAAATTCTGGGTAGCAAAGGCAAAAACAAACCATATTCTTAGAAAGGGGAAGACCAACCAGGCAGACGGACTCTGTGGCCCACACAAGCAGTCTGAGAATGAGACGGTGGTCCAGATGAGAGGGAAGTCGGCAAAAGCTCAAGTCCTCCCGGGTCAGGAGGAAAGAAGGGTAAATGAGACATAGGGAGCAGCTCAGAGAGGCATCAGGAAACAAAAGGACAATTCAGAATCAAAAATGATCTCAATAAGTGGTTAAGAACCTGGGTGCCAGTGGTCTTGGCCGAGGTATCTGGGGCCTCACAGCAGATGGAGGGGAGCAGCTGCATGGCAATGGACCTGAGACACAGCTGAACTCATGTTTTGCCCCAGGCTCTGAGCCCTTGTGTGGTTCCTCTGAGGGTGGGCCTCAGTCCTAGCTCCATTAGTACAAGCTCTGCAGGCAGAGACAGACCCCTGGGAGCATTTGGCCTCTGTATGCGCAAGAGGCAGCAGAAGCTTTTAGAAGGCAGAGCTGGGGGTAGGAACAGGAGCGGCCTAGCTGTTTGAAGGGAAGGACTGCAGGTGGGAGAAGGAGAAAAGCAATGTTTCAGAAACACACTCAACTAAGGTAACCTGGACACATGATTAATAGTTGGGAAGAAAAGGGACTTTGGGGAAGAGAAACAACACTTGAAAGTGAATTTTGCAGAGGGAATGGGAGGGGAGAAACACAAAAAGATAAGCCCATAAGTAAAAACAGCTGTGCTAGGGTTGAGACCATGGAAATAGAGAGAAAGAGGAAAATGTGAGAATGTGCTATGAAGAGGACTTCAAAGCCATGGCTGTGGGATCTCAAAATGCAGAGACTCCCTGGAGTGGAGAGAACAGAGTCAACCAGTCAAAGAGAAAGATTATGGAGAACACAGAGATCCTCTGACTGGAAAGATCACATCAATGTGCTATAAGCCATAACTGGGAGAAGCAGTTGGAATGCGTCAGAAGAAACTGAAATTAAGTGGAAAGTACATCTATTTTGGAAAAGTAACAACCATTAACTATAGTAAGAATAACCGGGAAAAAAAATGCATCAATGACTATTTATTGGAGGAGTATTTTGTGTGAAGCACCTTATTGGAGAAGGTGTTATTTGAAATATACCTCAAGGAATAGGAAGACTTTCAGTAGGTAAAGAGGAAAGAACTGAGCATTCCTAGGTGATGCAGACATCATGAACAGCAGGCTAGAATCAGGAAAGTAGATTCCAGAGATAGAAGACAAGTCTATTGCACAAGAGAATAAAGGAGAGGAGAGGAACTAGGAAGGGGTGATTTGCAGCACTGGAAAACTTAATCATCATGTAGCTAGTGGTGAACCATTCAGTGTCATGGAAAGGAAGGTACAGAAGTCATGGGGATATTGAGAAAATATATTCACTAATATATGAAAAAGTTACTTGGTATATAAAAAGTTATATACAGCCCTATGTTTATTGCAGCATTATTTATAATAGCCAAGATATGGAAGCAGTTCAAGTGTCCGTTGACAGATGAAAGGACAAAGAAGATTTGGTATATACGTACAATGGAATATTACTCAACCATAAAAAGAATGAAATATTGCCATTTATAACAACATGAATGGATCTAGAGAGTATAACGCTAAATGAAATAAGTCAGTCAAAAAAAGACAAGAACCATATGATTTCACTTATATGTGAAATTTTAAGACACAAAACAAAGGAAAAAATGAGACAAATGAATAAAGAGACTCCTAACTATAAAGAACAAAGTGATGGTTGCCAGAGGGGAGGTAGGTGGAGGGATGGGGGAGCAGGTGATGGGAATTAAGGAATGAACTTATCGTGATGAGCACTGAGTAATGTGTAGAACTGTTGTATCACTGGATTGTACACCTAAAACTAATAAGAGACCATATGTGAACTACACTGGAATTTTAAAAATAAATAAACCTGTTTGAAAAAAGAAGAAATGCTACTTGTTTCTGTGGAGAATTGTAACATGCAGTTTATGTTTTAAAAACTCATTACTTCACCCCTTCCCTCTCATGCACCACATTTCTCAGATGATTTTTGCTTGCAAATCTTGGGATCTGCAAGGGGAAGAATTGCATGAACTTCTTGGACTTGGGCCGTGGCCACTCTCAGCATCTCCCTTTATCTTTGACAGACTCGGTTGCATTCACAAAGGGAAAGGTGACAGTTAACTAGAGGGAAAGTTTATTAGAATCTAGACCTCCTAAAATGTCTCCCTACCTTCAGCTGCTCTTCAAGTTCCTGAAAGTGCTGCCTAGAGAAACAGATTGCACTGAGGCAGAACTCGGCGCCTGTGAAGATCATTCCAAGCTGGTTACAGACAGAGGGTGGGACTTGCAAGCACAGGAACAATTGGTGTGTTTTCATTTATAAGAGTTTGCCATGGGGGGTTGGCTGTAGGTGTTAGGGATGGAATCCACGGAGCTGTCTCAGAAGAGGCTATTCATCTCCCTCAGTGAAAGACCCCCAAAATTCATGAGAGAACAACAGTGAGTAAACATCCCTTCTCCACACCAGGGCCAATTTCAGAGTCAATTGCATCCTGAAATTAACCCACAGCTCTTTTTAACCCAAGTTTCTATTCAGAGATGCCTCTTCTAGGAGCAAATTGACATTTGGAGCACAAAGGCAAGTGAGGCGAGGCTGAATGATATGCAAGCATTTTTTTTTTCCGTTTTCCTTCTACATATGTGCAGGGAAATATGGTCATGTGTACAAGCCCCTAAAGGGCTTTTTTTTTTTTTTTTTTTGCACATGGACGATAAATTGCTACCACTTATGAAAAGAATAGAAGATTCATCCCTAGGCATTCATTTTGTCCCATCCTGGAGCCAAAAATCATTTCAGGGATAGGTAGGAGGGAAAGGAACTGCTACGGCTTGGGCACAAAATAGGGGGAGGGGAAATCTGGTTAATATGAAATCTTTCATTAAATAAAATGAGAGAAACTTCTGGAATCAGAATAACCATGGGTCACAATCTTCACTTCAAACTCACAAATGAGAACTGCAGTTTTCTCATCTCTAAAGAGTGGTAATACTTGCTTCTCACGGTCCCTGTGAAGACAAAAGGAGAATGCCCAGAAAGCTAAGCCCAGCGCTTTGCAGGTACTGTGTAATCTGTGAGAAAAGGTTGTGCTGGCAGGCACTCAGAAGGCTCTTCACTAAACAAGGTTAATGTTGGGGTGTGAGGGGTAGAAAGAATAGTAGCTGCTGCAAAACCAGCTGCCACGCAGCCAGGCTTATTTGCCTGTCTGTCCCTAAAAGGAATTTTGGTTCTGGCTCCCACCAAGATGAGTCACTGGACACCAAGATGCATGCACATCCAACATCTATTACTAGTATCTTTCTTANAAAAAAAAAAAAAAAAAAAAAAAAAGACCAACCCGCCAGTTGGAGACCATTCAACACTAAATAAACATTTGGAATGGGGCCATGCCTTTTGCAAAATTACAATCTGCTTAAAATAGATGGCCTCAGAGGTCAGTTTCTAATATACTCCATTGGATGTCCACATTTGTTTACTTCTCTCCAAAGGCAATTTGGGGGCAAGCAACTCAGACAGCTGCTCAGGGAATGAAGCTCTAAGTACAGACACTGCTGTCCCTTGAACAGGGTGTGCTGAGCCCCTGCATCTATTTTAGAAAGACCTCCATCTACCATTGTCAGAGATGGCAAGGGCCCCCCAATAAGTGTGCGAGCCTTACAACGGGCATTTAGGGAGATATGTGGAAATGGGGGGAGGAGGAAAGCTCTGCACACATTTCTGATCTGGAGCCCTGTGGGGTCTCTCACTTCTCCTGTCCCTAGCAAGATGATCTCTTGGTTTTCCAGTAAACAGTTAAACAGATGGACGGACAGACAAATAGACCAATAAACGGTGCTAAAAGCTTATTGAAAAGCTAAACATGTCTCAGCGATTGAATTGTTTTCACAAAGCACTGTTTAGGTAAAATAACTAAATATTTTCCCACAACAAAGGCACATATTGAAAATAAGGAAATGTGTTTATGGCATAACTTTCTTGCCTTTCCAAAAAATAAACAACGAAAAATTAGTTTTAGACGTAGATATCTCTCCCTTTTCATCTCTAATGAAGTAATAATAATAATGGTAACACATATGCTTTTTTAGCAGAAAAAAAATTTTTAATTGCCAAGAACAGAATTTCAAGACATTGAAGAGACTAATAAATTGGCTATTAAAACACTTTTGAGGAACTCATTAACTTTGAGTATGCTGTGTAAAGTAGTTCTCAAGTTTTTCATTGATCCATCTCAAAATGAGGAATAAAAGAACCGGCTCTAGCAAGTAAGAATTTTCTTTGTACTTTCAGAATATTTTATTTGAATTAAAATTCCAATTCTTCCGAGACAGCCTGCCTTGACTATTCCCACCCGCACCAATTTTCTGCTTTACTGATCTTTTAGGGAAAGTATAGTTAATCCACTGCATTCAGGAGCTAATTACCACAGCTTGTGTTTTTATTCAACTTTTCCACATGTGTTTGTTTTGTTTCCCCAATTAGATGGTAAGCATTTTGAGGACAGCATCTCTAATATATACGATGTACATACTGGGCAGCTGTTCCATGCTAAGTACACAGAACCTTCATTAAATACTTATTAAGAAGAAATCTTGTTTGGATTACTACAGTTTGAAGGGGGTGGGGGCATCTCAGTATGAGATGCTGCCTCAATTAACGTTATCCAACATGCAGGCATATTAAAATCACTTGACTGCATATTAGAATTTCCCAAGGGGTGCCAGGGTGGCTCAGTTGGTTAAGCACCCAACTCTTGATTTTGGCTCAGGTCATGATCTCAGGGTCCTGAGATTGAGCCCCATGTGGGGGGTGGGAGGCGGTTTCTGGCTGAGCAGGGAGTCTACTTGAAGATTCTCTCAATCTCTCTCTATCTTTCTCCCCACTGGTAAGTGCTCTCTCTCTAAAATAAGTTTTTTTTTTTTTGTTTAAGATTTTATTTCTTTATTTGACAGAGAGAGATTACAAGTAGGCAGAGAGGCAGGCAGAGAGAGAGGAGGAAGCAGGCTCCCCGCTGAGCAGGGAGCCGGATGCAGGCCTCAATCCCAGGACCCTGAGATCATGACCGGAGCAGAAGGCAGAGGCTTTAACCCACTGAGCCACCCAGGCGCCCAGTATCTTTTTTTTTTTTAAAGAAGAATTACCTGAGAAGATTTTAAAACATGCTTATGCCCTACACTAGATACTAGATTAAAACAAAGAGGAAAAAATGTCTTTGCCATCAAGGGGGTTGTAAATTTAGGGCCTTACACAAACATCACAGGTAATAGGTAAATAAATATGATGAATAAATTCCTCAGATAGACAAGTTGATCGTTTTTTTTTGGCTTCTTCAGTTACCCTTAATATCTGAGGATATATTACAGTGATTTTGATTACATTTCTATGTGAACATTCCCTATATGTAGTGATGTTTCTTGTCAACCTTTTCCATTAAGACTTTAATATATTTAAATGGTTTTTTTTAAAGACTATTTTTTAGAGCAGCTTTAGGTTCACAGCGAAATTGAAAAAAAGATGCAGAGATTCCAATATACCCCTCTGCCCTCACGCATACATAGCCTCCCCCACTATCAACACCCCGACCAGAGCAGTACACTTGTTACAGTTCATGAAACGATACTGACACATGATAATCACCCAAAGTCCATAGTTTACAGTTCACTCTTGGTGTACATTTTATGGGTTTGAACTAATGTATAATAGCATGTATCTATCATTAAGTATCATACAGTGTATTTTCACTGCTTTAGAAATCCCCCGAACTCTTCATACTTATCCCTCTTACCACCAAACTCTGGTAATCACCGATCTTTTTACTATTTCCATAGTTTTGCCTTTCATAGAATGTCATGTATTTGAAATCATGCAATAGACTTTTCAGATTGGCTTCTTTCACTTAGTAATATGCATTTGAAATCCACCAATGTCTTTTTATGGCTTAATAATTCATTTCCTTTCAGTACTAAATAATATTCCATTGTCTGGATAGACCAGAGTATACCCATTCACCTACTAAAGGACATCTTGGCTGCTTCTGGGTTTTGGCAATTATGAATAAAACTGCTATAAATATTCATGTAAAGGCTTTTGTGCAGACATAAGTTTCCAATTCCTGTGAGTAAATACCAAAAAATATGATTGCCGGATTGTATGGTAAGTGTATGTTAGCTTTATAAGAGACCATCAAAGTGTCTTTCAAAGTAGCTAAACCATTTTGCATTCTTGCCAGCAATGAATGAATGTTCCTACTGTTCCACACACTCACTAGCATTTGGTGTCGTCAGTGTTCAGGATTCAGCCCATTCTAATTGGTAGGAAGTTGTATCTCAATATTTTAATTCCATTTCTCTGATGACATGCTGTGGAGCATCTCATCACATGTTTATTTGCCATCTATATATTTTCTTTGGTGAGGTATCTAGTAAGGTCTTTGGCCCACTTTTTAATTGGGTTGTATTCTTTTTTTGTTAACTTCTAGGATTTGTGTGTTTTAGATATCAGTCCTTTATCAGATGTGTCTTTTGAAAATATCTTCTCCCAGTCTATGAGTCATCTTATTATCTTGACCTTGTCATTTGCAGAGCAGAAGTTTTTAATCTTAACAAAATCCTATTTATCAATTTTTTCTTTCATGGATCATGTCTTTGGTGTTGTATCTAAAAGACTGTCATCATACCCAAGGTAATCTAGGTTTTCTCCTACCTTATTTAGGAGAGTATTATAGTTTTGCTTTTTATGGTTAGGGCTATGATTCATTTTGAGTTAATTTTTGTGAATGATGTAAGGTCTATGACTAGATTTTTTTTTTTCACCTGGATGTCCAGTCATTCCAGCACCATGTGTTGCAAAAACTATTTTTGCTCCTACATGGCTTTTTTAAGTTCCTTTTCTTGGGAATTTTAATACCTGGGAAATATATTGATCTGCTTCCACTATCTTTTACTGTTGGTAATGGTTAACATTTTCCAGTTTCTTCACATGTATTGTAATTTTTTAATGAATGTTGGACACTATATATATAAAAGTATAGTGGAGACAGTAATAAATAACATTTGCAGATGACATGATTCTATATGTAGTAAATCCTAAGGACTCCACCAAAAACTATCAGAAGTAATAAATGAATTCAGTACAGTTGTAGGATACAAAATTAATATATAGATATATGTTGCATTTCTGTACACTAATAAAGAGCAGAAAGAAAAATTAAGAACACAAGTCTATTTGCAATTACCCCCAAAAGAATAAAATGCCTAGGAATAAACTTAACCAAGGAAGTGAAAGATCTGTACACTGAAAACTGTAAACCACTGATGAAAAAAATTGAAGATGACACAAACAAATGGAAAAATATTCTATGCTCATGATTGGAAGGATATTGTTAAAATGTCCACATTAACCCAGAGCAATCTACAGATTCAGTGCAATCCCTATCACAATACCAACAGCATTTTTCACAAAACTAGAACAAATAATGCTATTTATATGGAACCAGAAAAGACTCCAAAGAGCCAAAGCAATCTGGAGAAAGAAGAAAAAGCTGGGGGTATCACAATCTCCAATTTTAAGGTATACTACAAAGCTGTAGTAATCAAAACAGTGTGGTACTGGCACAAAAACAGCCACATAGATCAATGGCAGAGAATAGAGAGCCCAGAAATAAACCCATGCTTATATTCAATTAATCTACAACAAAGGACACAAGAATATATAATGGGGAAATGACAGTCTCTTCAATAAATTATACTGGGCAAACTGAACAGCTACATGCAAAAGAACGAAACTGGACCACTTTCTTATGCTATACACAAGCATAAACTGAGAATGGATTAAGGATCTAAATGTGAGATCTGAAACCATAAAATTCCTAGCAAAATCATAGGCAGTAATTTCTTCAATACTGGCCTTAGCAACATCTTTTTAGATATGTCTCCTCAGGCAAGGAAAACAAAAGCAAATTGAACTATTGGGGCTACATCAAAATAAAAAAAATGTTTGCACAATGAAGGAAACCATCAACTAGAAGACAAGGCAACCTAATGAATGACAGAAGATATTTGCAAATAATATATCCAATAAGGAATTAAATACAAAATATATAAAGAACTTGTACAACTCAACCCCTAAACCCCCACAAATAACCCAATTAAAAACGGAGGACCCAAATAGATGTTCTTCCAAAGAAAACATACAGATGGCAAACTGACACATAAAAAGATGCTCAACATCACTAATCCTCAGGGAAATGCAAATAAAAACCACATGAGCTATCACCTTACACCTGTCAGATGGCTAAAATAAAATAATAATTTAAAAAAATCACAAGAAATAACAGGTGTTGGTGAGGATGTGGAGAAAGGGGAACCCTCTTTCTTACACTGTTGGTTAGAATGCAAACTGGTACAGCCACTGTGGAAGACAGTATGGAGATTTCTCAAAAAGTTAATAACAGAAATACCATATGATTCAGTAATTCTACTACTGGATATTTACCCAAAGAAAACTAAAACATTAATTTAAAAAGATATATGTACCCCTATGCTTACTGCAGCACTGTTTACTGTAGTCAAGATATGAAAGCAACCCTAGTGTCCATTGATAGATGAATGGATAAAGAAGATACAGTGTATATGCGTACATGCAATGGAATATTACCCTTAAAAAAGAATGAGATGTTGCCACTTGTGATGACATGGAGGAACCTAGATGGTATTACACTCAGTGAAATAAGTCAGGCAAAGAAAAACAAATATCCAACAATTTCACTTAAATTTGGAATCTAAACAATAAATGAACAAAAAGCAGAAACAGACACATAAGTACAGAGAACAAATGGTTGCCAGAAGGAAGAGGGATGGGGGGATGGGCAAATAGATGAAGAAGAATGGAAGGTACAGGCTTCCAGTTATGGAATGAATAAGTCATAGGGATAAAAGGTCCAGCATGGAAAATACAGTCAATGATATTATATACAGCATTGTATGGTGACAGGTGGTAGCTACATTTGTGGTGAGCCCAGCATAACCTACAGACTTATCAAATCAACTATTCTGTATCCTGAAACCAGTGTAATACTGTGTGTCAACCACACTTCACTTAAAAAATATTTCTAAAGATATAATATTTGCACCAACCCATCATCCCAGAAATGATCCCTCTCTTCTTTTGTCAGGCTAGTAGTACTGTGTGTTTAGCTCAACCTAACCTTGAGCTGAGTGGGGTTTCTCTTTTTCACAATCATATTCAGTTCACCATTGATTTTATAAGTTCCATGGGCAGAATGGGGACTTTCCTTTCAGCTGGGCTTGAAATCTGAGAATCTGTGAGACTCTGGAGATCTCTTTATGTTTTACAGACCATTGTCTAGCTTTAACTTGCTAGGGAATTTAATTTCTCTTCAGCTCCACCCCCAGCTTTCTGTGCCTAGGAGATCTTCATCGGTCCTACTGCCTTACCCCCAGCTTTCAGCGATCTTCTACTTGACTTTGGTGATGAACTGCTATGCTCAGTGTTATCCGTTTCAGCTCTCCTGCTCCGCCTCTTGTCTTTATCATCTACCCTGTGCACCTGGTGAGACCTCATGGGAGAGCTGAGAGGGAGATACAGATCTGCTCTGCGCCCAAAGTCCCCAGGATCCCGATCCATTGTGCCACCCCAAATTCAACCGTTAAAATTTCATTAAAGGTTTGCCTAGTTTTTCCTTACTCCAGTCCATGTCAGATTCCCTTCACCGCCTGCTCTTCCACCAAAATGAAGGCACCTCTGGGTCTCTCTCTAGTCTCCTAAGAAGTACTTGAATTTTCTGGACTTTGGTTCATTTAGGCTTCTTTGAATCCCTCGAGTCTCTAGTGGATTAGAAACAAATCTGTGATTTTGTAGGTAATCTGACTTTTTTCATTGTTAGGTTGAGAGCAACAGTTTCTTGGGACTTTTTCTGTTCTAACAGGAAGCAGACCCTCTAAGGAGCTTACAGTTTGGAATGAACAATGCAATTTGGCCACTTGTTACAATGATAATAAAGGTGGCAGAAGTAAAATACAAGAGGTGTTTATATTAATTCAGACTGTAAATTAGTTTAAAAATACAGGACCTTAAACCACTGACTCTTGAAGCTAAACAATTTTAATAATTATTTGATAAATTACATAATTTGTAAATTAATACATTTAAAATTAGTACATTATTTGCATAAGTCCAACATTTTATCTGTGGGGGTGAGTTTGCCACAGACCTAAATAAAATCTGAGCTGGTAAGACCTTCCAGATCATTTGATCGCACAGTCCAGAGAACTCTAGGAATCCATGAAAATCTATTTAGAGCTGCTGTAGGATATGAGTAGAAGTCCAGACTGCTCTGGGTTCTCTTCTCCAAACATTTAATACTGCTTTTATCAGTTTTCAATGTTGAATTTTGAGTTATATATCATTTGAAATAAAGGTTCTGATCCTTTTCAAACTGTGAAAATCGCAGTCAATTTCCCCACACACACACATTTCCAAAGACACATAGNAATAAAGGTTCTGATCCTTTTCAAACTGTGAAAATCGCAGTCAATTTCCCCACACACACACACATTTCCAAAGACACATAGGCACATAAATCTACATACATTTTCTTGTTAGGGAAACTGAGGCCCGGAGCTGTAAAGTGACTCCTCCTAAATTCACACAGCTAACCAATAGCAGAAGTGGTGCCAGAAACCCTCAAACCCAGTCCATTTTCTTCTCCACGTGTTCCTTCTCATCACTAATTAATCTTCCTGCCCTGGACTAATGCAAGTCTCCATCACACTGGTCAATTTCAGTGTGGAACCATGGATGAGCAGGTTCAGTCAGATTGATGAATGACTCCTAGGGCTTTGGAGACTCTCGTGTGACATCAGTTGGACCCAGGTGAAATGGTAATCACCAGTGTATAAATGATTTGGACACTGTAATTTCCTCCTGTGATTTAGTTTGCTTTCTTCCGTTGATTTATTTAGAATGTGCTGCGCTACATCTCCCAACCTTGCTACACTTGGAGCACCAATAAACGTCAAACAGATTAGACAGGCCCATTACTCAATGGGCACATTTCTAAAAATGGGACAAAGGTGAAATCCCAGCAGTTTGAGATGATTGGAGTATTTACAGAACGTTAGGAAAACATCTGCTTCAAAGATTCAGAGGTTCAAGAGTTGATGTAATGTTTTATTAGGAGCCTATACCACCACTAGTCACTGTACAGAAAATATTAAGCCATTACAGAGTGAATGAGTTTTGAGTACCTATTATATAGAATGGGCTGTACAGAGATTGGCCATCTAATAGCCACTTAGAGTGAATACATTTTGCTTTTATCAAAAGAAAAGAGAATGGAACTGGCTTTTATGGCTTTGCGCTCAAAGATAAATGTGGGTAGAAAGAGGTATTTTTATCTTCTGTGCGGACCACTTAGGTTTGGGCATATAGCATCCTTACTCTGGTATAATGTCACCAAGGCTCAACAAGCAGACAAAAGGTGCTAACAATTTACTAGAAATATGTTGGATGTTTTGTTTGTTTTCATTATTACCACAGTAACCATTAATAGATCACCAATTACAGAGCCAATCATTGTGCTTATCTCATTTATCTTTTTAAGAATCCTAAGATAAAGCGACAATTATTCCCATTTTACACATGGGGAAATTGGGGCTTGGAGATTAGTCAATTGTTTGGGTCCACATTTAGTAGGTGGTGAAGCTGGGATCATAACCCAATCAAATAAATTCCAAAGTTCTTGCTTTTTCCACTATTGTCATTGGTTGTGCAGAATACCTCAGCTTAAGGTTGAAATAACAACATCACTCAAACAGGATGTTCTGGTTATTCTATAACCACAAGGAGTTTATAATCTCTTTCAAGGAATTGTCCAGAATCAAGTCTGTTGATGGGTTCACACCAAAATTGCTAATGGATTCGTTCTAGAATCATACTTCCGTAATCTCCTCTTCAGCAAGATTTAATTACACCTCCAGTGTTCTCTTTGTGATGCCATTCCCCTTCAACAGGTAATGGGATAGTTGAGGGAAGTCTGAGAATAAGAGAAAGATATGCCTGGAGAGGGGCAACTACGGCCTCTGAGCTGCGCTTGGCAGGAGCCCACCAGTATTTCCAGCCTGTGATGCTCAACGCACCGTACAGTTTCATACACAGACGCAGATGCACACACGTGCCTATGTGCACCTGCATGCACCAAAAAAGAAAGGGGGAGAGAAGGAGGGTACGGCCCTCTTCCTCTTGCTTTGCATTTCTGAGGAAATATCAGTTGAATTCATCATTTATTAATCACAAATTTTGGTGCTCTATCTTAGGAATAGAAAGACATCCCTTGATTTTCAATACCTACTCTGCTAATTGGTAGGTTTTGCCTCTCAACTAAAGTGTAAAGGGAAGGGTACCTACTAAACCGATTGCCCTACTTGGGCAGCTCCTGGCAAGAATGCAGAGGGGGATTAGCATGCATAACAGAAGGCTTTTGTGACCCTGGGAGACAGTAGAACCTGAACTAACCTTAATATCCTGTCAGCTTTCATTACCAGACCCCAGTGAACAAGTAAAGCCTATTTAACAATCTGTCTGGGAAGGAAAAATCCATATCTGGTTTTTTTAGCCAGGATTTTTCATCCTGTTCTTTTTCATCCTGGGGACATTTTCTTCCACCTCACTTCTCAGAGCAACATCACTGGGCTACACCAAGTTATACGGTGTCTTGATTTCATCATATTTCTCTGTGTGGGTGCTGCTCCACAGATCTTGTTGCCACAGCCCTCGCCTCTACAAACATACCCTCAAATATTTAGAACCCAGGGTCAGTGCTGAACAACGGTAGCCTGGGGTCTAGCAGTGTGTTCCTGCACAAATGACTCCATCCTGACAGCTGCCCAGGTTTGGGGCTTAGAATTGTCCAGGCTCAAGAAAGAGGGCAAGAATTAGCCAAACTCCAGAGGTGAAAAACAAAAGCGTCTTGAATAAGCACCTGGGCTTTCACAGATACACACAAACTCAGATGCCCTGTCATGTTGTCAGCTGCATTTGCAGAAGGCGTCCTGAGGTACCTGGGCACGCCAAGGGCAGCGTGCTCCTCGAGGGAGGGTTTGTGGGGGAAATTCTAAAAATTCCAGAGCACTAGAACAAGGCCAAAATGATTGCATTCCCCTAGCTTTTTAATTTTTTTAAAATTTTTTATTTATTTGACAGAGAGAGAGACACAGCAAGAGAGGGAACACAAGCAGGGGGACTGGGAGAGGGAGAAGCAGGCTTCCCGCCAATCAGGGAGCCCAATGCAGGGCTCGATCCCAGGACCCTGAGATCATGACCTGAGCCCAAAACAGATGCTTAATGACTGAGCCACCTAGGCGCCCCTCCCCTAGCTTTTTAATAGCAATCTCAAGAAACAGCTAGGTCTCTATCTCTGTAAATGCTTTCCCAAATTTCCAGCTTAGATGTCCTATCTTGAGGTCCTAAGCTTCCTCCGTTCACAAGACATGGCTTAGCTATAGGTTCATTTCTGTCCAGTCAGAGGAGCTGAAATCATGTTTTAAAAAAAAAAATCCCCAGGCAGCCTACAAAGACCTGGATTCTATAGATTAGTGGCTCTGTGACCTTGGGCAAGTCACTTTTCTCATCTGAAATATTAAAAGGAGGGGGGAAGTATTAAAATTTGTTGAGTTACTGGGCACTCTACCTTCATAGTCTAACTAAATGGTTTCAAATATTTATTCTATTCTTTTTACTAAGTGCTTAAATTGAGCAAATATTTGTGAGAGATTCTATGGGCTAGGCATGGAGCTATGCACTCCAAGAGTCATTAATACCAATTTAAAGTTGAAATACAAAGAGATTTTTATAAAAACTTTTCTTCCCCCCGGCAAACCAACTTTCTTTTTCAACAAAATTTGGAAGAATTGTTCCTTATGGTATTAACGGACCCAGTACCTTACCCACCCTGTCACATAACCCTGTCAGGAATTTGTCATTTTACTCTTTGAGGAATTTTTCAATTCCTCCCAGTGAGACGTATGGTGACTTTACTCATCTGAGCTTCTATAGCTTTTTTATATCTTATTCTATTCAAATTCAATTAATTAACTTATAGTATATCATAGTTTCAGATGTAGAGTTCAGGCATTCATCTGTTGCTTGTAACACCCAGTGCTCATTATATCACATGTCCTCCTTGATGTCTGTCACCGAGTTACCCCTTCTCCCCGCCCCCGACCCACGCTCTCCCCTCCAGCAACCCTCAGTTTGTTTCCTAGAGTTAAGAGTCTCTTATGGTTTGTCTCCCTCTCTATATCTTTGTCTCTAAAGTGGAATCGGTAAGTTAGATGTTTAATTAGAAAAAACAATGAATAGAGTCAAGGGAATGGAGTTCAAGTTCTGACAGTGGCACCAACCAGCTGGACAATAACGTTAGACAATTTACTTCGTCTTCCTGTGTACCACTTTCCTGATACGCAGGTTTGGTGGAGATGATTTATCTTATTCCCAAAATTCTTGCACACCTTTAAAAGAGAGAAATTGTCTAAACCTGCCCTGTACAATAGAGTAGCCACTAGATATATGAGGCTACTGAGCATTTGAAATGTGGCTTGTTCAAGTCAAAATGTTCCCCCCCAAAGATGCAAAATATGTCATTCATAATTTATAACATTGATTAGATAGTGAAATGATAAATATTTTGGATACATTAAGTACAATACATTGTTAAAATTAATTCTACTGGGCGCCTGGGTGGCTCAGTGGGTTAAAGCCTCTGCTTTCGGCTCAGGTCATGATCTCAGGGTCCTGGGATCGAGGCCCGCATCGGGCTCTCTGCTCAGCAGGGAGCCTGCTTCCTCCTCTCCCTGTCTCTCTGCCTGCCTCTCTGCCTACTTGTAATCTCTCTCTCTGTGTCAAATAAATAAATAAAATCTTTAAAAAAAATTAATTCTACTTTTTATTTTCATGTGGTTAGCAGAAAATTTAAAATTACACATGTGGTTCATATTTGTGGCTCCATTATCTTTCTGTTGGGCAGCTCTCCCCCAAACCCTCTCAGTCACCCACTTACTGAACAGCCAGCAGCTTCTGAAGAGTTAAGTAGGTCACATTATTCTAGTTTGAATTTTAAGAAATAAATAAATATAAGGAGGAGGACGGGAAAATGAGGAAGACAGCTTTTGCACGTGCCCAGGATTCCCCATGTCCCCTCACCAGGGAAAACTCTGAGGAGTGCTTTGTCCTCACTGCTCAGGGCCGGTACCAGGCAGGTTTGAGAAAGAGCAAGCCTGAGAATTAGAAAAGAGGCGAAACCCACCAGCTTTGTGTGAGAAGAGACAAACAGCCACTGACAGGAGAAAAAAAAAAAAAAACATCAACCACCGAAAGGAAACAGGGCAGGGAAGAAAAAAAGAACTGGAGCAGCCTGGAGCTGAAAAGGAGCCTTAGGGGAGCCTGACCTGGGGAAGAAGACAGAAGGATCTAGAATGCCCACCGGAGCTTGGCCCCCGGATAAAGCAAGCGTTCTCTCTCCCTTCTCTTCTCCATCCTTTCACTTCCCAGTTCATCCCTCCCTTCACATCCTGCACTTCTCTTTGCGAGGCACTGTCACATAGGCTCTCCTTCGATTGGAATGAGTCTCTGAGGTTGGTAGGATCATCCTCATTTTATCATCGGGAGAACTAAAACTCAGAGCAGTTATGTCATTCACCCTAGCACGCACAGTGGAGCCAGGATCTGAATCCATACCTCTGGATTTCCATGACTAGGTCTTTCCCACAAACCACATCATGTGCCCATGTATCTCAGCTGCCTTTCCTAACTAACTGGAGGCAGATATTAAATTCAGCTAATTCTTGAGTCGCTCTGTGAAGACAGTTTAGAGGCTATCGTACTAAAAAATTTTTAAACTGCTTCCTAAAATATGACAGGGCTAATTTTCAAAACTCTCTTTCTTACTGCTAACTAAACACTGTCCAAATATTAATCAGATTTGAATACTTAGGCTAATAAAATAAGTAGGTCTATGGCTCGTTTGAATAGCTCAGCCAAGCCTGTGAAGAAACACAATTAGCTGATAACCCTGTCTGCCTTTCCGTAAGTAAGAGATTTGGGCAAAAAGCATATTAAAACATTTTAGCCAAAAGAATTAATTTAGTTGATTATGAGAAATCTATTAATATAAATGTGTGAACCCAAACCCTTAAAATCATGGTCACATAACTTCTCTAATTTAGTTTCAACAGAGGTAGCAAAATACTTTTTTCCCTTTCACCTTCACGAACCACAGAAGACAAATGAAATACGCGCATTGTACTTATTTGAAATACAGTTCCACAGTGTTCCATCTGTAACACCCCAAATACCAGCATTAATCCATCTCTAAATCCATGAGGCTTTTAGTTCAGACCCCAAGGAAGGCATAAGTAATGCATACAGAAACTGTGCCAGTTCAACACCCACAACAGAAGCCAGAGCCTCCTAAGACTGGATTGGGAATTAGACTTCAAACAAATCTCTAAGTTGAAGATTTAAACCTGCACAGGAGCTAGAGTGGGGTTTTTTTGGTGTGTGGTTTTTTTTTGGGGTTTTTTGTTGTGTTTTTTTTTTTTGGAGGGGCGTGGGGGAGGAGAGGTTGTGGGGTTTCTTTTAGTTCTAAGTAATAGAGAACACAACTCTCCAAATAATTTCTTTTTCATTATTTTACCTCAACCCAGGTTTTTCTTCTATGCTATAAAATCCTACAAAGAAAGAGGAGCTAAGTATGATCTGCCCCTAGGAAACCCAAGAATATCTAAATACACCATCCACAAATGTAGAAGGTGAAAGTTGTTCTCACTGACTAATAACTTTATTGGCAAAATAATTCTGAGTTGTTTTAGGTAGAATTTCCTCTAGTGCATTAAGTATAAATATATACTATAGATTAAGTTAGGATGGAAGATAGTAATTAGAAGCCACACCTAACAGAAAATCAATCAGAAATTAAGATAAATTATCTATAGGCAACGTAATTTGATTTAGAAAATTTCAATGCTCAAGAAACTTTCACAAATACCTGTATAACATTAAAGAAGGCATTTGTGTGCATAAATAAGTTATAGGGGGCCTGGGAGATCTAGTTTGATAGATAGGAGACGTACATGGATATATTTTCCTTCCTTTCTAAATCAGGAAATGTATATATATTTCAAACAAAGAAAAATCAAAGTTAAATTCAGCACAAAATTTTAGGTGCACCTCACCTTTTATCACAGATAGACTCTTAAAATTCTGTCTATGATTATATTTATGTGAACGAAGTGTGTTAAATGACCCAAAGTGTGGTCACCATTAAATATACGGTCATCTGGTAACCCAAAGTATGATCATCTGGTGAGTCCTTTGGTAAAAACAATTAACTACTTTTTCATTTGTCAGTGTTATAAATTTTTCATCCCCAAAATAATTATTGGGTACCCTCCACTTTCCAGGCACCAAATTGATGGCACTGAACAAGGCAGCATAGTCCTATAGTTGAAGAACATGGAGTGCACATGCACAAACAAGTGGATAAAATAATTTTGTTTGGGGCGCCTGGGTGGCTCAGTGGCTTAAAGCCTCTGCCTTAGGCTCAGGTCATGATCTCAGGTACCTGGGATCGAGCCCCGCATTAGGCTCCCTGCTCATCAGGGAGCCTGCTTCCTCCTCTCTCTGCCTGCTTCTCTATCTACTTGTGGTCTCTCTGTCAAATAAATAAATAAAATCTTTAAAAAATAATAATAATAATTTCATTTAATAAGTATGAAGTGTGCTCAGTGCTATCAAGGAAATAAATTGAATGATCAGGGAAGACTTCAACGAAGTGACATCTAGGCTAACGTCTAAAAGATAAGAAGGCGCTCACCTGTTAATCAGAAAGAGGAAGAACGTGTGTGTTCGGTGGGGTGCGCTATGGTAGAGGGAACCGTGTCTAAAGGCCTGAGGAGTGAAGAAGGGTGGAGGATGGCGAGGAAGGAGGCAGCAGGGCAGAGAAGGGGCCATACAGCCTGCGGCTGTGGAAAGGAGGTTGGAGTTTTACCCCAGCAGTGTTTCTGAAGCCTGCAGAGAACTGACGCGGGGGAGCAGAAGCCAAGCCACATGTCAGGAGTCGATTGCGTAACTGGAAAGATGATCGTAACTGGACTGAGTGTTTGTAGTGGAAATAGAGACAGATGGGTGGACTTGAGGACAGAAGCAACAGGGCTGGCTCAGGGACTGGATGCAAGGCTTGATGAAGTTCACGTCAAAGATATCTATCCAGATCTTTACATAAACTCTTCTGATTTAATACAAGGTCTGTGTTCTAACCATATGCACCAGTCCATTGCATGTGAAAATGCACTCTGCTTTAATAAGAATTCATTTAAGCTTCTCAAATACAGAGCCTCAATACCATTTATAACTAAATCTCTATGGGGGGAAAAATGTATTGAGCCAAACACAGAAATCTGCAATTTTCTCTTTCCTTTATAATATATTTAAAATGAGACATTCTTTCCTTTTTTTAAATTCCTCTTCAAAATCTTTAATAGCTTCCACCTGTGTGGTTGTTTTCTAAAGCTGACTTAAATCCTCACTGTTTAACCCAGAAATGAATCAAGGAAGTCATTTAACGAGGCTGCTGCTTGGAGTAACCTGCCCCAGTCTAAGCTATGAATCCAAATAGCTAGATGATCACTGCGCTAATATGAGAGGCTGGCATGACCACTTTCTTGAAATAAAGGAAACAAAAGAGCCAGGAAAGACTCAACATGCACATACCCATACTCTAAGACCCATGGCTAAACTACTGCATGAACTTAAAAAAGTAAAGGTCTAAGAAGAAACAAAAAATGACATTAAAAAATTGCTTAGAATGCTTTGAATTATCAAGTTAATTGGCTTCCATTACTGAGGAATGCTTAGAATTTGGGTTTCTAAAACTTACAAGCCACATGACAAAGCTCTTGTAAATCTATTAATTTCTACTGAGTTTTTGGCCCAGACTTTCGCCTGTGCTGTAGTTCTCACCAGCCCAGGTCAAGCGTCTGGTTATGATGGGAGTAGAAACTCTAGGTTTTCTCCCAAAATTTTCCAACTGACTCGCCTGAGCACCGGAGCATGGAGAATGGCCAAGAGCAGATTACAGTGGTATACCTTGCAGACAACCCACCAGGAGACAGAGATGTAAGTGACCGACTCCGGGGAAGCCAGTCAACACCACGAGCAGAGGCAAGCTTCTGAGAAAGGAGTCACCAAGAGAGCTTTGCTCTCAGCTCTCACCAGAGGCCTGGGTCACAGTTGAGAATGTGCAGACCCATCTGTAAATTCTATGATTTTCTCCAAATCTGCTCCAGTTGCTCTCTCATCTGCTGAATTTTTAAGAAAATTTTATCCCCTGTTTACTCAATTTTTTCTGAACTTTTATACACACAAATTAAGATTGTTCCTTGCCTGGAATGATCATTGCAAATTTTATCTGTAGCAATCTGGGTTGGCTTCATGAAATGCTGAATATCCTACATGGAAAAGAGATGCCTAGGCAAAAGAGACTCATGCTTGCTTCCCATTCGAAATCATTTCTTCCCCAAATTTCTACCAAAATTTTAATTTTATGTACTTTGAAAAGTATTTATAAAACCTAATAGGTAAGGTTGCCTGTCAAGTCTCAGCCTGCTGGATCTTGTTCCATGCAGGGGAGCCTCACTCTCCTTCCAGTCCATGTTTATTGGTCACGGTTCTCCAGAAAAACAGAACCAATTAGATGTACATATCTATCCATAAAGAGATTTATTAAAAGGAACTGGCTTACGGGATCATGGAGGATGGCAAGTCCAAATCTGCAGCGTGGGTCAGTAGACTGAAGATCCACAGGATCTTGCAGAGGAAGTCTGAAGACAGTCTAACTCAAGGAGGCCAGTCGTTTTGTTCTATTCAGGCCTTCAACTGATTGCACGAGGCCCACCCCATTCTGTTTTTCCCTACGGATTAAAATGTTAACCTCACCCAAAACACCCTGGCAGAAACACTCAGCATAGTGTTTGACCAAATATCTGGCCACCCCATGCCCCAACCAAACTGACATAAAATTAGCCATCAGATCTTGCCATGCACAATCTCTCCTTCCTATAATCATAAAGTCCTAGAATGAAAAGAGCTAGGCCCCAAATTTCGAGGGCCATGGACAATGTAGTTTCACAGAAGAAACACAAGTGGGCTTTGATATCAAATATAACCAGGTTTAAAACCTCTATCCAGCAATACGGTTTGAGGAACTTGAGGAAGTTATTTGACTTCTCAGAATGTCAGTTCAGCTCTTGGTGGACTGGAGAGGACAGTTCCTCTCTCCTGGGTTTATGATGAGAAATCAACTAAATAATATCCCCGAAAGTTCCTGGCACATGATAGGCTGCCAATGAATCTCATCAGAGCGGGAGTCCCAGCTGCATCGCTCGCTACTGACATTCAGCTGTGTCTGGCTGCCTGGTAGTGTGGGTCTGCCAGGAGCTTGTTTGCTTCAGGAACTGAAGAGCCTCGTGGGAAAGAACTCATACAGAACGAGACTGTCAGACAAGCTTGGCCCAAGAAGAAAAAGCCTTAGTTAGCTGAAAGGCTGGCTTTGACTCTCTGGTGCCACGTCCCTCCCCTTATCCAGCCCCTTTCGGATGGATTCTTATCAGAGGCTTGGGGAGAAAGGAGACTCTGAGCAAAAACAAAGAGAGTTATTTTTGCTAAAAACATCTGGCTCACCCTCTTGTATTTCTTTCACTCTTCCTTCCACACACTCATGATCACTGAGAATTCTGGCTGGTCCAATTGCCCTGGGATTCTCTCTTCCTTTAGACTGAAGGGTTTGGCTTGCTAAGCCCAACTCCAGAGTCTCAGTACCTGCATCCTCCACTTGGGTTGCTTGAATGAAATAAGCACCTGGCTTCCTTCCAGTCCTTCCAGTCCTTCCTGAAACTGCATTCTTTGAATAGATTCCCATTTACATGGACCTCCAGGGGGACATAGCTCTTCTAACCAAAATATGAAAGTCCACTTCCTGACTAGCAACTTAACAAGACAAGCCACCTGTTATATTAACAGGTACATTCCCCGGTGGGTCACTATGCCAATTTACCCCCCTACTACCCCTCCAAAGCAGGCAACTGAATTCAGAATCAGGGCAGCATCAGGAATTCATCCTGGGAATTGGCCCAGACATAAATTGGAAATACACTACAGAGTTGGTTCAGTTTTACTGACTGAAAATAGCCAAACTTGGTATACCCTGAATTAGATCTTATCCTTTCAACACTAAGGCTACCTTTGTTTTCCTGATCCACATTCCCCACCCTGTACTAGCCAGTATCTTTCAGTAGATAAAGACATTTCTGCTTCTCATCCTCACCAAATCTAGCTCTTCTAGATGAGTGTTGACCAATAGAATGTTCTGCAACATCTGCGTTACCCAGTGTGACAACTATACATGGCTGCTGAGCACTTGGAATGTGTTAGTGGGAACTAACAAACAGAATTTTTAATGTTATTTAATTTTAATAAGTTGGAACTTCCCCCTGCTAACAGTGACTACCATATTTGCATCACGCATATGTAGATAATCATTCCTCATCCATGCGAGGCTCCTTTCTCTCATTTAATGGACATGTAACCCTGTTTTCAGGGCCAGAGAGCCCAACTACATGGCTCTACTCTCTTTGTGAGTTTCAAAGTCTAGAGAACTTGAATTCCTCAATGAAGAAATTCATAGACAATAATTTCCAGCATAAGTAACTCCATTCAACCCTCAAACAATCCTGAGAAAGCTAGTTTTAATTCTAGGCAAGTTGCTTCAGGGTTCATTGCTGGCAAGCGCTAACAATAGAAATCCAAAGAATAAGCACCAGTTTGGTTGTCTCTCCAATTCCTAAAGACCTTCTGAGCTCCCTTGGTTCCCCACATTATTCCCAGTGGACCTTCTATCATCTACCCTGTCTACCAGCCTGGTCATACCCTCCCCTCAGTAGACTTCGGGACTACCCTTCTAATCCCTGAAGAACAGAAGTATATTCATGGAGTAAAAGCATTTCCCAAAAGTGATTTAAATTTTTTTTTAATTTTTAAATTTTTTCATTGATTTCTTATTCTAAACAGGGCCCATTCTATACGTTTTATATATATGTTTTATATATATATGTTTATATATATATATATATATGTATATATATATATATGGTTCTCAGAAGCTCACCCTGGTGAACAAAACTAATGGTCTTCAAAATCTGTTCTCAATTTTTGGAGTATGTAAGACCCAGGACAGAGTCACAGGTGCCACAATATTCTCATTCTGTAGGTCTCAGAGGGGGGGGTCACAGAAGTCGGCATTTTTACAAGCTACCCAAGGAATATTGATACAGATAATTCTTAGAACTTACTTTCAGAAAATCTAAACTAGAAAAAAATGACTTCAGTTTCTCAACAATGTCTGTGGGCACGGAACAAGAAATTGATAGCCACATTAAGTGCAAAATAAAAAAAAATGCAACCTATAGCACCTTCCAATAAACAAGGGCACAGTCCATGGCCTTTAATTTTCTCCTCAAACTTCCAGATCACATACAACCTACAGCAATCTGCTTGCATCTTTCCCAGGAATCGAAATCACCAGGCCCCCTAAACCTACCTCAGAGATCGTTCCATTCAAAACAACGCCACAACCCACTTGTCTGGTCACCCCCCTGCCCTAGTGTCATTTGCAGAGCCCATCATGCACAGATACAAGTCATTGCTTCTCAGATCATGTCTACACCCATTTGGGTGGGGGCTTTTCAAACAGCCCGGGACACTTTATGCCCTACCACTTTCTCACATCTAAGGGTCCTATGTTTCATTTTTCTGTCTAGACTATGACGCTACTCCAGCTCCTAATCTTGAGTTGTTAAAGTTCTGACATATATTAACAAGGCCCTTGATGGCAGCAAGCTTGTGACAGGTAAGAAAAGCTTATACATTAAAAGTGGGATCAGAAAGTTCACAGGCTACTGAAACATCCATTCCTGCCCAAGGCTCCCAAACATTTCCTTGCTTCTAGAACAAATTATTTTTTGCTCTCTGGGGACAAATCCATTTGACATGCATCTGTCACCTACAGATCAATGGACAAACCAAGCACACTAATAGGGTTTTAGAACCTTCAGAATGTAGGCTACCTTGGGCAGGAGTCATGATGGGTATTTAGGAATACGGGAGGAGGGAGAGGAAAATAAGCAGTGGTATCTAATTGCTCAGAGCAGGGACTAGGGTAACTGACCCAATTGCAGCCACGAACTTGGGGGCAGGGGTAGATAAGAAGCTCCAAAGGGACAAGATCCAATATTTGAATACCACGTTGTTTGAAAGGCACAACAGTGCAAGACTCAAATGGCAGCAATCATCCTAGGGAATGTATGTACACAAGGGCCCCAGTAAATATCAGATTCGAGGGGCATTTTAGAATACAGAAAAGCTCCAGCATGGTTTGAAGGAGGTAAATTAGGGCTCAGAAATTCCAGTTGGGGCAGGTAGACAACAACGACCAGCCAGTCGGAAATGCTGCAGAAAAGGGTGATACACGAAGTGCCGTGCGCTCCCTCAGAGTTTGATGCTCGTGGTGAGCAGATGACAGCTGTGCAGCACGCGCCAAAAACGATCGGTCTCAGAGCTCAGTCATGGCCACCAGATCTCAGTCACAGCCACGTCAGCAGACCTCAATTAAGACCTAATCGCTCAATTAACCCACAGTCTAGACTGGAGGTCATGGCGGGGAGCACGGCTATCACCAAAATACTCCTTTGCGCTTTCCGAATTATTGCAGGAATGGATGCAGCCCCAGACTAAGACTAGCAGTGGCCTCATGCCATTTGGGCTATTTGCTCATCAAGACGACGGAGCCACGCTTCTTGATACTTGGACTTTGTCATAACACAGGCTGCGTCCTAAAACACACCAGCCCCGCCAGGGGCAGTCTCCGCACGGAGATTTGCTATCTCTCCAACACATCACGGTCCCAAGGAGAATCTTCATCAGGAATCAAGAGGTCCCAGGCTGATGTGCCAGCAGGACAGTCACAGTACTCCACATTCAATTCATGCCCTCCAAGGGTCCCATCGTTCTCCTCCTTCGCAGTCACTCACCTCCACTAGTTGGGAGAGTACCATCAAAAGAGGACCATTTGAGCCTAGCATAGCTAGCCAACGTTTTGGAGATGAAAATAAAAGTGCTTATTAAAAGTATATCAATGCCAACCAAATAGTAAATAAAATCAAATCAAAGGTGTAAGATTACCCAGGGAAAAAAAATACTTCTTATAGTTGGCAGATGCAAATTTTTCATGCTTTTGACCCAAAAGAAAAAAAAAGAAGAAGGTAATACAACAGTAAAATGGAGCAAATGATACGGGCAGTGTGTGAGCCAAAAATCTATTCAACCCAAAAGACTTCTCTGCTCAGTATCAATAGGCCTTAATTTGCATGTGTTTATTACTCCTAATTTTATTTTATTACTTCTAATTTTCAAGCACATTGGAGGTCAATTAAGAAATTGATAAACCTCTCTCCTGATAAGATTAGAGTAGAACATTAACATACCATTAATATGTTCAGCAGAAAATAGAACTCAGTAATCATTGCTAAAGGTAAATGTCGATGACCAGATGGAAGACTAATGAAAAAGTTGTCCTTCTTTTCACACCTCAAATCATGGATGAAATGGAATCTTCATCTGCAATGTAACAGACACACATTAACATGTTTCATACTTGAATGGTAACACCTGTCAAACTCAGTAAAGGGCTTTCTACTGATTATTCATTCAAGCTTCATAACTTACACTGGAGTTAGTCAACTAATAGTGTATTTACTAAGTATCCTAAAAAGTTAAGTTATGGGAAGGATATACATATTATCTACAAGAGATGACCAATCAACACCTCCAAAGTTCAAACGGATTGAAGAGTATTAGAAGAGGTTTGGAGAAAAAAGAAATTGCCTAAATGAAACCATCATTTTGATCACATGTTACGTCGAGAATTCTGGAGAGAGTAAATCATGCCCCTTCCTATCAGTAGAGTTACTGCAACTTTGGCTTTGAATAGAACTAAAGGAACCCATCTTTCAATCATCCATTTATTCAGCAAATTTTTGTTGAACACCTATCAAATATTTGGCACTATGCTAGCTAAGAGAGTGAGAATAGAATGTGTATATTCTGAGGCTAAATCCATGGGCAGACAATCTAAAGGAGCTTTTGAAGTCCTACATTGATAACATATGCTCTGGGATTTATTGAAGGTTTTAAACTGAGCAATAATGTAATTTTTTAAAGAATATTTGGAGATAGGATTGAGGTCTGGATCAAACCTGGCAGCAAGTGGGTCAATAATGAGTTGTTGTTGTGATCAAGAGAAAAATATAAGGCAGTTTGGTCTATAATAGGAGTGGTGGGATTATCCAAACGTGAAAAGATTTGAGGAATAGTTAAGAGTGAGTCTCCACTGGACTAAGTGATTTGATGGCTATAAGAGATGAGGAGAGAGAGAAGGACAGGATAGTGTTTCATATCATATCCCCAGACCCTAAGTTTCTCATCTATAAAATGGATTTATTATCATGATGATATTTACAATGCAGGATTGTTGTAGGAATGAAATAAAAATAACGAAAGTAAAATCACTTGGTAAACTGCAAAACTACATATCGATGGTTGTTAAAAACAACAACAACAAAAAATATGTTAGGGGAAGAAATTCTCATTTTTGAATTTCAATTTTTTTCCATCTACAGGAATAGAATAGTGAGGGTGTTTTCCAGCTCTAGTGTTCTCTGACTCTGACAATTTTCTTGACAAGGCAGAATAATTCATTCAATTCCTTGAGATGAGATGGAAAGACTAGCCAGTAACCACCACTATTTATTTCAAAGATGAGGCTTTAATCCTGCTCTGTGCCCTCTTCTGTGGCAGGCAGGCATTTGGCCATGCAAGGAAACTCCACTGTATACTTTCTGTCCAAGCCAGGGCCAGACATGAGAATGTGATTAAGACATGATTTCTAGGGCGCCTGGGTGGCTCAGTGGGTTAAAGCCTCTGCTTTCGGCTCAGGTCATGATCTCAGCGTCCTGGGATCGAGGCCCGCATCGGGCTCTCTGCTCGGCAGGGAGCCTGCTTCCTCCTCTCCCTGTCTCTCTGCCTGCCTCTCCACTTACTTGTGATCTCTCTCTGTGTATCAAATAAATAAATAAAATCTTTAAAAAAAAAAAAGACATGATTTCTAGGGTGAGATACCTATAGTCTAAGATGCCTTAGTATTATTACTTAGATAGAATAGATGCTCAGCACCTCCTAAAACTCTCCTCCCTCTGCCTTACAAATTATAATGAAGCGAAGCCAGCCTTCCTTACAATCCCTCAGGTAAATGCTCTATCGGTTCCCAAAGTTCTATCCTTTCTTTCTCTACACTTATTTGTATCTGCCTTAGTTCCCAATGATGGCACTGGGATCCACTCCGAAACTAATAAACTTCAACAAATGAATGGAAAGCCAAATTCATTGATTGTGTGCTTAAGTAGCTATAATCATTATCATTGTAACTGGTCAACTTTGACCAACTAATCCCTCATTGATTTATCCAGAGAGAATACACAGAAAAAAAAACAAAAACAAAAAAACAAGTTCGCCACTCTCAACTTATAAATAATTCTACAGTAATTCAGAAACTGAGAATATTCCAGTTGCTGGCATGCCTCCCTTTTCAACTGTAGGCTGGTCTTGAACCTTGCAGGATCCCTCATCTCTCTGAACTTAGCTTCTTTTCCAGTTTGTATTTAAGAAAGTAAAATAGATAAAATATTACATTTATTTAGCATTTTTCTACAGGAACAACCACTTGAAGTTACTGTGATCAGGGAGAAATACAAGTCTCTGGACATTCTTTCTGGCTGAAAACTGTAATTGTCTGCATTTAAGATCACTCTTCAAAGCATTAGTTTCACACTTTGATTTCAGCTCAAGTTTAAAAGCCACCAACCATTCTTTCCTTTGCAACTATTTTTTGGTTACTAGCTGTAGTGAAAAAAGGTACAATCCATAGGGGATAAGAAAAAACTTCTTAACGTAGTTCTGCTTGGAAAAACAGGAGGACAGAAAAGTCTTAAAGAAAACAAATTGGTAATCCAGCCAACCAGGGCAATTCAGAGAGAGATGTTTAAAGATATATATAAAAAACAGAATTGAGGGAAGTGACTATTCTAATCTTGTCCTAGTTTTTTTTTCTGTTTTGTTTTGTTTTAAGGATAACATCCGTTCCAATTTTTTTCCAAGTATAGCGTCCCTTATTGTTTCTAGCTCATTAACTTTCCTCCGTCTCTCCCAGAACAACACATTTCACCACTGTTTTGCATATGGGAGGCATAAACAAAAGCATGACATTTTAAGGAATGATCCCATGGGGCCTTCGAGAAGTTTATGTTTCACTGGAAACTCTGAGACTTTTTTGCCCAGCTAGGGAGAACATCTGCTTCCTCTTAGCGACTTTAAATACACTTTGATCCTGACGTCTTTCAGTATCACCCACACAATGTATTTGAGGTTTTCCTGAGTAAAATGGCGAGAGTGGAGTGACATTTGAGTTGGGGGCAAAGTGCCACTTTCCAGGAGACATCCAACTAATGCTTTCGCTCAGGAATAAAAAAACACAGTTTTAGTGTTCCCTATTCTTGATTCTTCCTTAGAAACCTCCTTTTGCAACAACACTTAGCATCTATGTAGCATTTTTTAAAACATTAAACAAATTACTCTTCAACCAACCCTTTTTCAGGAAGTCAATTAGATAGAATATAATTTGTAGATGGAAAACCGAGAAATGAACAGACTTAATTAGAATTCAGATGTATACTCCATGCTTCCCATTATCCCTCTCCCCAGACCACCAAGAGCTTCCATATGTCAGCATAATTTTAGTGAAGATCATCTAGAAACATTACTTTGTGATAATTGTCTATTTTGAATTTAAAATGTTCCACCAAATGCATCACTTCGGGTTCCTTATCAATTCCAAGAGCACCTACTGAATGCAGAGTACCCTTTTAGACATTATAGTTCATTTTTATTAAATTAAGTCATCTAGCTCAAGGATCAGGAAACTACAGTTCCTAGTCTCTATTTTTGTAAATAAAGTTTTATTGGAACACAACCACACCCATTTGTTCTGATACTATCTAGGGCTGCTTTTGAAATATAACCACAGAGGGGAAATGGAAGCGTGAGAGAGCCCATATGACTCACCAGTTCAAAGTATTTGCCATGAAGTCTTTACAGAGTAAGTCTTCCAGCTCTGTTCTAGCTAGGTGATTTCTAAACACTTTGTCTAGCTGCAAGTCGATCTGCTGAGAACCTGGTTCTAGGCCAGATTCTGATTCAGTAGGTTGGTGGTAGTGGCTTATAAGAATCTGTATTCTAAAAAGAACCCGTTTGGGTCATTACATTGTGTAATTCCATTTGAGAAATGTTGTTCCAGGTGATAGAGTTTAAGGGCATTCAAGAGACAGAATTTTTTTTAATGGGAAGATTGCCCATGGGATGAGATTAAGGAAAAGTTTCTTGGAGAGGGTAATTATCTGCAAATTTTCATGGATCTGGACTGTAGAGAGAAAACCCAGGCTTATTACAGACTTATTACAAGCAGTAAAGAAAATTATGAGTCAAGATATGGATATGGGCAGAAACCAGGGTGAGTGAAGTGCACAGCAAGGGAACAGGTCTAATAGAAGATAGGGAATCACTGAGGAGTCACAGAAGATTTCATTTGTATGGAGTTAGGGATCAGAGCAAGAGACGCCCTTTAAGGCTTATTGAGAAACACTTTCAAAACAACAAATAGTTCAAGATCCACAACCTGCAGTAGAGCTGAGCCAGCCAAACATTGTATCCCAATCTCCTCAATGAAAAATGGAGGACATTTTTAACACGGCGGCTTAGCGTCAGGGTACAGAATTAAATCAGGGGTCACTTCGGGGTTTGCACCCGCAACTGGATCCTCATAAACAATGTCCACAAACTTTAACTGCTTCAGCAACACTCAGCAGCTTGGGTTCACCTCCACAGTTTCTGATTCAGTAAGTCTGCAGCAGGGCCTGAGAATCTGTATTTCTAACAAGTCCCCAGGTGATGCTAACAGTGCCACTCTAACCGAAGGAAACAAAGGGCTGGAAAAGAGTCATAAAGTGTGCCCGTAAATAGGGTTTGTCGTGTTGAAGGCCACTCAGTTCTATGGCTGATGAACCAAGGCAAACAAACGACTGTCCTTCAGGCTTGAACTTTTAAAGGTCATTGCCAGTTTGGATGAAAACCAGACTGAAATCACAGAACCATAAATAATAATAGAATTAATAATAAAATAGGCCTTAAAGATCATTTAGTTCAACCTTTTATCTTGTAGACCAGATGGAGAAACTGAAAATCAGAGAGATTACATGGCTTACCTACATTCAGTTCCTAATAGCAACCCAAGAGTTTTGTTCTTCAAAAGGAACTTGCATAATAAAAATGGGTGACATTCGATATTAAGAAACTAAACTAGGACTTAGTCTATGTACCCTAAGTTTACTAAACAGTTTATAGATGGCAACAGCAGATAAACTTTCTTCCTAGTAATCACACCAAAAATGAAATCCTCATTGAAGGAAGTCCCACATTTGTGATAATGGAGCCCCTCCAAACAAACAAACAAACAAACAAACAAACAAACAAACAAAAGTTAATCAAGATTAGAAATCGATTCTGGCTCTGGAGTCCAAAACTTATTACTATGCCACCTCCTGCCTTTAAAAAGCAAACCATCACATTACTAATATTGACTATATTTTGTTTATTTCTGGACTGTTTCACTGAATTTCAAGCGCAAGGAAATTGAAGCTTGATTCAGGTTCAAGTCCTAGTCCCTGATTACGGGTAAATGACAAGTCGGGTAACAGCTGCAATTGATTGAGAGTGACATCTAAGCAAAGATGCTTTTAGCTACCTCTGGGCTTTCAGGACACTTAGAAATAATTCAGGTATAGTTTCTTATCAGCTGGGTATTAGCAGCCTGTAAATATGTATCCCCATTCAGCATAATGGGTTCTGACAGAATAAAAGCCACCTGGAAAACATTTAAATGTTTTTCTTCCAGTGGTTGTTTAGCTACTTTTTCCCTGAGGGGCAACCAATCAACAATGCACTATTTTAGTTTGTTAACATGTAGGATGTGTCAGGCTTTTATTTTGTCTTTCGCTTTGTTTTCTGTTTGCTTTCATTTGTTTGCTCTTTGCACTCTTCATTTGTCTTTCGAATATAGACTAAAAAGGATCAGTTTCCTTGTCCAGCCACATGTCATATGTAGATAAAAATGAGTTAATCTTTAATGAAGCAGAAAGTGAGTTATATAAAGGCAATTTCCTTCCAGGCTTTACATGATGGCTCTTGTTCATTTTATTGGGTTCATCAACCAAATGGTTATTTATTCATATATCCATCCAGCACAGATCGAAAACTGCTACGTGGAAAGCATTTTGACAGATTTGGGCCTCCCCAGCCCCACCTTGTAATTATTAGAAAAGAAAGAACAAGCAAATACCGCTTCCACACCAGGCACAGTTTGAGTCCTAATTTCCCTTTGTTCCATTGTGGCATAATTCCCGCTCTCTGGGTTGGTTAATCATTTTACAAACAAGATTCCTCTTCTACCATGTTCGAGGAGGTGAAATAAGGAATTTCATCATTTCTTCGGTTGCACACTCCAGATAATATGTAATTTTCTGTTCCTTAGAAGTTAACACAATTTCATTCAGCCTGGTGTTTTGAGGTGTTCTTTCCAAATTCACCCTAAATTTGAATGAACCAGCATTCACTCACATCGGACCTGTGTGTGTGTGTGCACTGACTCCTAAGCATGTATCAGGAGTACCCCCCTTTGGTTTGGGCTGCTTTCCTTCCACCTAGAATATACCCCAGTACTACAAAGACTAGAAATCCTTCAAAGACCAATTAAAGTTCAACCTCCTCTATTGGGCTCCCTTGGGAACCCACATTGAATACTCCTTCTCTAAACTCCCAGGACAATGATTTTTCTATACCATGTGTTTTGTGTATCAAATTCTGCCTTCCATATGAATTATTGTTTTTTAAATCAGTGTGCTGTAAGGTCTTTAAATACAAAGAATAATGTACACAGTTGCCTGTATATCTCTGAGAGCTTAACAAATTATTAAGTGGTGCAATTTGTATGAATGGAAGTTCATCCTTCCATTTGTATGAATGGTAGTGTTAACAACACTGATAGCAATGACAATCATTAGAGAATATTTACTGGAAATTTTCTGCAGCAAAAAAGTATCCATGGAATCAACTAAAAAGCAAAAAATCAAAACCCTGAGTTATTATAGTTGCTTAAAAAATTGAATTTTTTGAAGTTATTGCAGCTGAGTTTAAAAGGATTGTTTTTTTTTTAAAGGTTGGAAAACTGATCTAATGTTACATAATGCAGCCTTATAATAAGTAGTAGGTTTGTTCTTCAAAGAACCTGAGAAATCTTTGTTCATTAATTAACTCATTAATCACTAGCTAAACTAGCAAGCAGGAAAGGAGGCTGCAAAAAGAAAAGCCAGTGGTTGTATCAGCAGCTCTCCAGAAACGGAAGCATAATCTAGAGAGTAGAGGGAGGGGTGCTTGTTCATCTGGTGATGAATGCGGGGCTGGGTTTTCACTGTGTGTTTGGTTTTGGGGCTGGAGATCTGATCTGGCTTTGAGCATAGACAGTGTCTTGCTCAATAGTGCCTGCTTTTAAAAATAGCTCATAAGGCCAGCTCTTTATACCCTGGTTGCTAGGGTTTTTCATTTCATCGAGTAGAATGGGAGGCAAACAAAACATTATGTAGTGTCCTTTATGCTGAAACACCAAAATATGCCTCAAGAAACATGTGGGAGGGAGACGGAGCGAGAGTGGCAGAGCGGATGATGCGAAAGAGCAATTCCCAATTTTAGTAAATGAACCAAATCCTAGAATTAGAAAGAAAATACTCAAATTGGAAGCTAAAAATGTCAGACCATTTTAAATCTAGGATAATGGCAACCTACAAAATTGAGGCTTAAGGAAAAAAAAAAACACCCCCCACCCCCCCGACCCCATCCCTCAACCACTATTTTGAAGGACATGTATTCTGGTGGTTTCGAATATTTCTGGTGTTGAGATAGTTGGGGAGATGAAGGGGGGTGGTGTAGGGCTGTCTCAGGGTAATGCGCTGTCCTGCCGATTTATTCACCCTCAAAGCAATTTTAAAATCAATTCAGTATTTCCTGGATAGGTTGACGTCACCCTGCTCATATCAGAGTGAAGGACTGAGTTGTTGGCTTTGTGCTCATTAAAATTCTGTATACCGCACGAGGCAGGAGCCAATGCCTATTTTCAGGACAACCATAAAACAAAGCAGTGAGTGTTCATGTCTCTGGGGCCAAGGTGGGGAGAGCAGAGACGAGTTGTGTAGGATGAGGTCCACACAGGGGGGAGGGGGAGGCGGATGCATGTAATCTGTTTTTGTTTTTTGTTTTTACCAAATTCTAGCAATAAAAGTAATGTCAGCTACATACAGGTAATAAAGCATCCAAAACATAGAAACGAATTCAAGAGTACTCCAAGAATTCTAATCTGGAAGAGACCAGCTAGGAAAGTAGCGACAGACAATTTAATCTGCGAAAAATGACTTTACAACCAAGAAACTAAAGACACTAATCTCAGTTCTTTTATTTTCATTAAATAGTTTTTCTTCTCACAACCCATTTATGAAGGAAAGTATCTGTCACCTGTCACCCATCTTGGTACCGTTTGCATGAACATGGAACCCAGATCTTCCACGTAGATTATGTGTGTGTGTGCATACACACCCATTTCATATACACAAATAAATGACTATACATCTGTCAGCTCTCCCCTCTCCCCCACCCCCACCCCTTCATGACTGCCACGGCAGAGGGACTCTCTGAGGTTGGGTTTTGCCGTGACCCTGAACCTGAGGCAGGTGTATGGCTCTGCTCTGATGGAGCCAGGCAGGGTAGCTTTACACTGAGTTTTGTAGAGCTGAGGGGGCAAAGCTGTGATATTTTCCCCAGGGTAAGATGCACCTTTGGGACAAGCGTGTCATCCAGCTAGGCCTGCTGCTCTCCCAGAGGAGGAGAAAACCTCCTCCCAGCAAAACTTGCAGAAGGGGAACCGCCCTCCCCCGCCCCGGGCAGAGACACTGAGCTCAGAGGACTCTCAGAGAACTGTCCCCATTGGGCCAGCCTTCTTTTGTCCCATCCCCATAGCAAAGGAGGCTGCCCACCGACTCCAGAAAAAAGGGACCTTGAATTCAGACCAGGACAGTCACTTTGTTTCTGAGCATCCCGTGTCAAGCACTCTTTCCCCCTGCTAACCCGTAAACCCAATTTCAAATACTATTTAAAAATTCCCAGCGAGGTGCCTGGCTTTTCCTTCTTTCNACACACACACACACACACACACACACACACACACACACACACACACACACACACACATGCGCGCGCGCACCCGATGGGCCCCTGCATATGGTAAGAAATACGACTCTTATTCTGAGAAGAGAGCAGGCTGAACTTGCAGAGTTCATTAGAAACACACCCCGGCATAAATGCTTAGGCTCTCATCTCTCTAAGTGGGACTCCATGTTCAAAAGCAATGAAGAATAGCCTCAAGACCCAGCTTCCCTCTCCTGCTGAGTCAAGGGGAAACGAAGATGGGCAGAGCTCTTCCAGGAGGGGCTGGCACTCTGCCTGCTTGGCACAGAAAGAAACCAGCCGCCTCTCTACCCACGTCCTCAATGTTCAGGGACAGCCTGGTTCCAGATCTCTGCTGGAAGCTGTGGCCCGGCCCCCAGGCAGCCAGGACGACGGGACCTCCCACGCTGTTGGAATGTCTCAGGGAGGGAAACTAAAACTCATGCCACACGGTGATCTAAAAAGGATACCGTCAGTCCTTTGTCGTCCTCATCGAGGTCATATTACTCTTTGAAATGGCACAGTGGGGCCACAGCCCAGTTGGTAGGGCACAGCGTAATTCCCTAGGACCCAGGGAACAAAGGTCGGAGCTTTACACTGTGTCTTAGACCAGCCAGGTTCAAATCTCAGCTCTGCCACTTCCCAGCTCTGTGACCTGGGGCAAATCGCCGAACCGCTTTCTGCCTCATTCTCCTCTCCTACAAATTGTGATAGTAATAGTCCCTACGTCATAGACTACGTATGAGGATTTAATGAGGATTCAATTTTCAAGGGTCAAGGGAAAATGACTACAACACAGTACACACCGTGTAAATGGCAGGGATGTTTACTAGACATGTATCCCACCTGAGTTCCCACTGACCTGCTCTGAAACTTTCAAGGGGAGGACAGAGGAGAACTGGGCTACCTGGACTCATGTCCACACTCTTCGACCCTGGTGGTCTCAGGCCGGTACTGCCTTCAGATCGCACCCCCACCTCCCCATGTCTTTCTCCCGGCTGAAGGGAAGCGACGTTGTTGGCAGACTCAGCTGAAAGGCACAGGCATCCTCTTTACCCAGAAGTAACCTAATTAACAAAGTCTATAAGGGAAGGCACTGCACCGAGGCAGAACCTGGCCCACTCACTGAGTTCGGGAGTCTAGGTTCTGCAGAGCTGTTCTGAACGGAATACTGGGCCTTATTTACTATTAACACCACGAGGGAAAAAATGGAACCACTGAGACTTTGTTCTTTATTTTACATTGAGTTCCTACTGCCTATAAATAAAGTACCCATTCCTTAGGGAAAGATGCGGATTATCTGCAAGCTGCCAGCCATGCACTGTGTGACCACAGGGGAACTGACCAGAGGCTTCTGAATCTGAGATTGCAGTAAAATATGTGCTCCTATGATTAAGACTAAAGACTTCCGTCTAAAGAAGAATGTGTGAAGGCCGTTTCCCTAGCCTAAGCACCATTTCCTGAACCCCAAATCAAAGCCTAGTATGTCAGGAAAGGACATGTGTTTGGTTTCTGGGACTGCCCTTAGGCTATCTTAAAGGTAACAGTTTGAATGCCAAAACAGCGGCCTTTGGAGACAGAATATTTGACTAACAACAGAGTTGACTCAACTCTCGGTTTGGTAAAATGTGAAGATTTTGATTGTTGGCTTGTTAATTATAAAACAAAGTACATTAAAACATGGAACAATACCACATATGTAACTGGGCCACTGTTCTACCTGGTGGATTTGTAGCACTAATTTTAAATTGAATTCCAAAATTTTAAGTGTACACTTCACTTGTAAAATTATGGTCATTAGGGTTGCATTCTGCTTTCTGGGTTGTTGTTTTTTCTTTCTTTCTTTCCTTCTTTCTTTCTTTCTTTTCACTCTTTTGCAATGTGGGCTTTGTGGTTTTTTAATTTATAAATAGGGGCTCGAACAGGATATACCCTAAAGCCATTTCTTCTTTAGTCTTTCATGATTCTATGAAGCCCTCAAATCAAACTCTATGTCACATTTTTAGCAATTAACAAAAGCAATTTCTGAGAAGGGGAAGTTGAGAGGAAATATGTCTCTACCAAAAGTTGCTTATGCCAACTGCAAGCAGGGCCTCTTCATAATTTTGCTAGCCACAAAATAAAAGTCAGTACTCTTTACGTCATTTGCAAAGAGGGGATGATCATGATGAAAAAGAAAGCACTGAGGGCAGCAGGGAGATTCCAGAAGGCACAGGAAAGGGGGCAGAATCCTGCAAGCAGATTGTGTGTGGAACAATTTGAGAGAGGTGGAAATGTTTTTAAATATTTAACCCCCCCCTTCAGAGACTAGGTATTTTCTACTCTTCACACACTGCATCCTGTCAGCCGCAGCAGCAGGATTTGTGTGCCCCAGCCCAGCGTTCTCTCTCACCTCCTTTCACACGTCCTGTGCTTCTCATACCTTTGGCATTCTGGTCACCTTGTTCACCCGCCACCGCTCCCCAGAGCAGTGAGGAAAACCAATCTAACTAATGACGACCATTTACAATTCTACAGAAGATGCTTCTCTGCACAGTCAATAAGCAGCTTGACTCGGGTTTCTCTCTGTCTTAACAGGTTTCATGATCCCTAAGTTGGAAATATTGTTTTATTAAAGATTTTATTTATTCATTTCAGAGAGAGAAAGAGAGAGAGAACACAAGCAGGGGGAACAGCAGGCAGAGGGAGAGGGAGAAGCAGGGTGCTCACTGAGCAGGGAGCCCAAAATGGGGCTGGATCCCAGGACCCCTAGGATCATGATCTGAGCCGAAGCCAGATGCTTAACCAATTGAGCCACCGAGGTGTCCCATAAGTTGTAACTTAAAAAAAAAAAAAAAAGGTCTGATATATTCCATTCAACCATTTGGCAGAACCTTTTAATTCAAAAATGAAAGGAAAAATTATCCATTAAGAAAGAACTGTACTAACATGAATGTTTGGAGATTCTCAGCTATCCCATATATGGGGTAACTAACTGTCTTGAAACTGAAAACAAGCATTCAGTCTCTCAGCAAAGACTTCTCAGGAGCCTACCATTCAAGCTGTTCCATCAGCCATGAGGGAAGAAACGACAGATTCCTGTTCTTTGAAAAGTTCACAATCTAGCTGAAGAAAATTAAAATTGAAACAGTATTTTTCAGTTGTTACTAAGACATTGGTGTCAAAGTAGACCAGGACGACGTAACAAACATGTTTACTACTCAATAGATGGTACACCGTGATAAGGGTTGAGCGGAAGCAAAGCCTCTGTGCTGTGCCATGGGCTATGAAGGCTTCCTAACAGAAGGGGGCTTTGCCTTGGGCCAGCACAGATGCAGACAGCAGGCTACGGACTGGCGAGGTAGAGAAGGCCAGTGTCCCAAAGGAAGCAAGAGTAGGCAGGACGCCACCAAATGTAACTACTTGCAAAGCATCTTCAGAAGCTGTGCTTGGCTGACGTTCAAGTGTCATAAAAAGGAGCAAGACATGGTGATGAAAAGAAAGAATCTGGGCTTAAGATAATTTGAAGAGACTTGAGTCCACCATATTGCTCTAAGTATATCCTCTCGGCCAATGAAAAATATTGAAGCTTCTGCTATGTACAAGGCACTGTTAGGGGTAAGGGAAGGCAGAGGAACAAAAGGGAAAGATCTAATTTGAGCTCAGGAGCTAGACATAAAAACAGGAAATGTTAACAATGCAAAAATATACTAAACAAAACCCAAAAAATAAAGAACAAAAGGAAGGTAAATTGGCAAATAATTACTCCATCTGTAGAGGAAACCAATTATTTTGCCTGCTAAAAATCATTTCCTTTCTTCTGAGAATAAAAGAGCCTTCCTTTACTTCTGAGTATCTTTCCCCCAGCCTGAGTTAGTCCTATGATAGCCACAGGAGCCATTTCTTCCATGACCCTGCTCCCCTGGCCATCACCAATTGGTAAGAAGTGGGTTTCAGCAGCATGGAAGTCCCTGGTCCCAGTTTCTTCCAGGAAAGGGCTACATCCTGGCTTGGTTTTCCATCTTTTTATAAATAATGGGAGCATTTGCTCATAAATCCCCCCTTTGATAAAGCTTATTCAAATTGGATGCCTGTCACTTGCAACTCAGAGTCTTATTAAACTTCCAAGTGATTAAAATCTGCCTTGTATTGTAATTGCTTGCATTCCTTTCTTCAAATTTCTAGATGTTTTATGTTCATCTTTGTGCCCCCTAGAGTACCTCTATCTGTGATTTGTCATAAGCAGAGAGAATTAGGTGAATAATACGAGTTGCAGTAACAGATAAACTTCCCAGTCTTAGTTGCCTGACAGCTTACAAGTTCATTTCTTACTCTCATAAATGGCTGCTCTTAAAGGAGAGGTGGCTGGTCACGAGATGGTGTTTCTGGGATCAGCTCCTCTTATGCAACTTCTGGATCCATCTTTCACAGCCATAGTTTCCTGGGCTAGATCCCCCACAGGCAGGTGCAGAAAGCAGGGAGAGGCCTTCTACTTACTAAGCACCTGGGTTCAGAAGTGTCTACATCTCTGCCCTCACTCCACTGGAAGAAAGAGGCACGTAAATACGAAGGCTTAGTAATGTGATGCCCAGATGGGCAGCCAGGTCCTGGCAGTAGCTCAATGCCATGGGAAGGAGGCAGAGATAGCTAGTGGAAAATTAGCCATCTCTTCCACGAAGTCATTCAAGTAATGGTGGCTAAATTTACCTAATTTACCTTACTACAAGAAAGAAAGAGAAAGAAAGGAAGGGAGAAAGAAGTAGCAAAATGATGAAAAAATTCACTGTGGGTTACAGCTAGGAAAAGATTGCTTCTGACTACCTTAGGAAACAGCCCTACCTCTAACACATATTTTTAAAAAATTCTCCCAAATAATTAACCTTGGCATCTAAACTGGATAAGTCAAAGCTCAGCTTTCATGGTCAAAATTCACTTCACATAAAAGCATGGGGCATTCTGCCAAAGAATTTTCCTTAATGGCTGGAATTCCAAGGATACAGATGTCTTCTTAAAAATGGCTGTTTCTTCCATTGAACAGAATCCCACTTTCTTTCTCTGTGAGGACAATGAAGGAAAAGGTACAACCCTTGGAACAAACAGGAAACATTCCAAAGCCCTTCCATACAGTTTCCAAAAATTTTAAAGCTTTTTGTCTCAAAATTGTTGTAAACAAAAACCCTTATGGCATAGAAATTGGGTTCTGGTTCAGAAGTAAGGTTCTGGAGCAAGCATCCATGCTCAAGGGGAGGGAAGAGAATGAAAGAAACGGGAGCTTCCTAAAATGAGGCTGGACCCCGGCTGTGGAGAGCCCTGGGAAGGCTCCCCCGACTCCAACTCCCCAAGTGTCAAGGCAAGTTCTCTGGCACCTCACTTGTGAGGAACAGCACCGTGGTTAATGTATGGGGTTTCAGTGCCTAGACGGTGCCCCATAATAACTAGCAAATATACAATAAATATTTGGCAAATGAATTAGTGGATGGAGCTGGGATTTAGTTATTCTTACATACAAAATGAACATTTGGCCTCAGTACCAAAGGGGAAAAAAATCTGCAACTAGGGCACAAGATTGGAGCAAGACAAACAAGAGGCATTCAATGCCAAGTTTCTTTAAATGCTTTTAGTTAGAAACCCGTGTGGTCACAGAGTCAGGAGCAGAGATGAGTCACCAAGCAGAGGTCAAAAAGATTTAGCTAATTAGGTAGCATATTGAGTCAGGAAGCCAAGGAAATGATTACTTTTAAATTATTGTACAACCTAGTTGGAGAAGGCCAATAGTAGTAAAAAATCTGTTTTCTTCCTTCATAGCTTACATGTGTTATTCTGAAAAGCACAAACGGCCTTGAGCAAAACCATAAAGCAGACCCTCATCCACCCATCTCCTCTCCTGTCACCCCTGTACCGAGTAAATATGCCTCTCTGTGTCCAACAGCTCTATGTTTTTCCCACCCACCCCTTACTTTCTAGGTCTTCCTAGGGCAACACTTCTTGCTTCAGATATCTCCATCCTAAATGGACTTTTCTAGTGCCACAGTCACTCACACTTGCTCTTCGCTGCTGAGAGATGCCTCATTTGTTAGTCTTCTCATGTGTTCAGAAAGGGTATTAATCGTAAATGCAGGTAAAATATAGTCTTGTTTACTGGGGTCTTCTGAAGACAAAACCTTTACCCTACAGAGTATCTCTAATCATGAACATTTTCTAGTGAAGCAAGGCCACTGGGGAGGAGATCACGGGGCAGGCTGAACTTTCCCTGCCCTTTAAATCACAGCAGGAGAAGCAGCCATTCTTTCTGTCAGATCTGGAGACCCGGCTTTCAAACCCTTTTAGAACAGCAGCTGTCCTGGCTGAATCAACACTGAAAGACCTCTCCTGGCAAAACCTCAGCTTCAGACCAGTCAGAGAGATACAGGCTATGTTAGCGGATGTCTTTTCAAGAGGGTACCTGACTCATTTCCCTTTAGACCCCTGACTCCTCTATTTCCAGTTCTCTCAAATGCTTCTTATAAATTCATAGTTGAAAACACACAACAGTGGTCTGTAGGGTCCCTTATTCACTCCTTCGGTGGGGAAAGAATTTCACTTAGTTCAAAGAATAAAATTGAACTTCCCCAAGACTGTGACTGTGACCAAACCATGCCAGTCTCCCTGGTCAGTCATGGCTGAAGGAGGGACATCATGCCATAACCCCATGAACAGTCTGAAGGCAGTCATGTCTAAAAAACACTACAGGTTACCAGGCTGCCAAGTTAGTAAAAAGTAAGTGTTAGCAGCTATTAGGCAGGCTCAGAGATTTTGCCCACTGTTCCTTTTCTATTGCCACTACTGCACTTTAATTATTTCTAAAAACAATATGAGATATAAGTGAATTCATAGAAATACATATAAATCCTTATATAGATACAGATGTAGAGATAGAGATACAGTCACACATCTGTAAAGTCACTATTCCTAGAAATATTCCCAAAGGAAGCTGGGAATTTTTGATATCTTCTCCTCAAAATAACAAAGTAGCTTATAGTCTTTGTTACAAATTATAACAGTCTCACCAGCAGGCAGCTCTATAGAAACCCAACCATAATATTCTCCCTCTTGACTTGGATAACAAGGATAACAGCACCAGAAGACTTTAATGCTGATAAGGAATGTACTTAAAGCAAACTCATGCACTTTATAGAGGAAGATCAATGAGGTCACCCCAGAGCCTACAGGCCAGAGCTAATTGACAGCGTCAGTGGTTCACCTTAAGTGATCAGCTCTCACCTAACAAAGCTTGCTGCCTTATCTGGCACCCCACGAAACCCATAGGTCTGCCTTAGCAAATGGGAGATGGAACGAGACATACAATGGACTGTATTTATGAAGCAGACCCAGGGAAACTAGTACAAAATGTAGGAGAGGACAGAGGGGAAATGGGAAGAGAAATCAACAGACAGGCGCAGTCCCCTGTGAGCTCTGACACCTGAGGATGTCACTCTGCAACCCCACAGTTTGCAATAACAGAGTGATGCTACTGAGTCACAAAGGAAAGGTTAGGTCACATCTGATAGACTCTGTTTATTAAGACAGGGAGATGACAATGCATCCTAGATAATTATCCATTAAAACTGGTCTTCAGAGAGCTTTGATACATAAAATGTATCTTTAAAAATCAAAGCACTGAAAGCATTTTATTCCTCAATGTTAAGCCACATGACGTGTTAGTGGGTCAGCCAAGCAAGTCCAAGAATTGAGAATAATAGAGGGAGAAACAGTCAAAAGGCTACTCTTTGATTTCTAACCTACTTTCATTACTCTAAAGTAGAATTTTTTAATTTTAGAAGACCTGTTTTAATAAACAACTAGAAAAGCATGTTCTCAAATTAACATATTTAAAAGAAGATAATGTTTCTAAAAAGCTTCAAGATCTTTATTTCAGTCATTTATTCAAGTGTATCAGGCACACTTCTTGGTTCAGGCGCCAACTGTAGTGAGAGGTTTTCATTTACCCAAACACTGTCCTCCTTCCCCAATGAGATCTTGCTTTTGCTGAGGGCTTATGGCAAAAATCTTTTGCTTGTCATTCAAACTCTTGTAGATTCTAAATCAACTAAAGTAGCAGTTGTGCCAAGCAGAGTCTTAGCCTCAAGAAATACCAGAGCCTAGCCCTGAGGAAACAGGTAAACCCACAGTCACTGCAGTAGAAGATGTGCTATGTTAGAATTATAACTACAGTGTTTGGTAGGCAAATAATGGCAGAAAGAGTGACCAGGGCTTAGTGCGTATGTGTGTGTGTGTATGTGTGTGTGTGTGTGTGTGCACGTATGTATGAATACATCAAGATAGAGACATACATTGATACACGGTGTGTTTTGACTCCCATGACAGTTAAATAATACTGATGCCTTCCCTCATAAAAATAAAAACAAAGAACATGGTTTGGAATTAAAGCACCCATCATCAGGTAAATCTGGACTGGAAACCAGATTCTGCCATTTTATTAGCTGTCCAGCCTTGAAGAGTTTACTTGACCTCTCTGAACTCTTGTTTTCACCTATAAAATAATTATAGTGCCTAACTTAGAGAGTTACTAAAGCTCCTCATAGAGGAGAAGAAAAATCATTAATTATCTTTCTTATGGGTATATAAATGTCCTTGAAAATAGCCTATACTCAAAAGACATTCAGAATATTGTTTTTCATTTTAAAATTTGGTCTAAAATGTTGTGTTCTAGAATATAAGCAAGGAAGGGTTGAGCCCTTCAAACACACAGGTATGTGTGGCCAAAAGAAGAACAACAAAAACAGCCAGGCAGGGGTAAGAGCACCAGCTTTTTTGGAAGCTTTCCTGAGTGCCCAGATATTTTTAGATTATTTTTTAAATGGAAAACATACACAGACACACACACACACACACACACCCCAAAAGGCACAGAACAAACACCCAGAAATATTTTGCTTCAATTTTACATGGGTTATTTTTACAGATCTGTCTTGCTGTGTGGATTTCATTGAGAATGAAATGAATCCGTGATATTGCTTCCATGGAAACCTGTTTCTTTGTGATTGGCTGCACGGTATCCAGGCACTTCAACAATACCCCAGAAAGTACAAGTACTGTTAATATTTAACAGACACAGTAAAATCTACCAACCCCGTGGCATTTGTTATGCAACTCACTATTAATAAAGAGATTCAGATTCACCTTAACATTTTCTCACCCTCCAAATATCCTTGAGAGGTTGTTTTGCTTGTTAATAAAACCTGACATCAGAGAAACAGGAGTGAGGAGGACAGGGCATGGAGGAAGGGGCATAAAGCTTTGCAGGTGTGATAAGATAAAACCTTATCATACTTGTAATTGCAATTGCTTCCATTCCATTTGTTTTATTTCAAGATAGAACTGGGTGGAAAGAGAAGAGTGATTTGCCCAAAAGGAATGTTCTACTGTTTTACATTTAATCATGATGAAGGAAGAAAAGTATCACGTCACCTAAGTCAATTTATCTAACCACGAATGTGCTGGTGTGACTAACCGAGCAAGATGAAGCAAATGATACAAAATTAAATGGCCCAAAGGAGAAAATGTGTATTTACCAACGTCCCTGGGAAACTGAGGATTTTTTAAAGCACATATGACTTGGAACTCCCAGTGTGCCTTGAATTAGGAGAAGCAATCATATTTGTTGGTTTGTTTTAAAGTCCCCATTTACAAAAGAGTTAAATTCCCACATAATCATTTTTTTCTACAACACCTACACTGCCTGGACATTTGAAAGCTTATATTTAAAGTTTTATTTACATCACATCAGAAGTAAAATCTACCATTAAGGAGGGGGCAACAGTCCTGAAAGCATTCAGGGGCTATAATGTTTCCATATATTAACATTCCACTTAGGATATTGTTGTTTGAATGTCTTATTTGAGATTTTCTCAACTCCCAATAGAGGATACAATTTAAAAACCCGAACATATATGTTTAGGTTAAAAACCTTAAAAATAATAAAAGAAAAGTTACTATACTTGGAGCTTATATATAAATGACTCTACAGAGATGTGTTGATTTTGTGTATAAATCCAGTAGAAATCATGTTAGAAAGTGCTGCTGGGCAAAAACCCTGGACTACATCTAAGCCCGATATTTGCTGATAGCCCAGAAAGTTAGCTCTCTGTGCGTTTCCTGTAAATCTTTAAACTGATATAAAGTTGAATAATAGGTAGGTTTAAAAATGTGTAGAGTAGGAGTTCAGCCTTGATACATTAATGTAAATTTGTAAAAGGCTAAAAAAAATCATACATTAAAATATTAACCACAATTATCTCTGGGAGCCAATAGTTGATTTTTGTGGGGTTTTCTTTTCATTTCTATCTTAGTCTCTCCACATTTTCTACACAAAGTATAGGTTATTTAAAAAGAAAAAAAAACAAAGGAATGATCAGGATTCTTTTCATCTTTCTCTGTAAGGACAATTAAACCTTAAATACCTAAAGAGACTTATGTGTTTTAAAGTACTGTGCACCCACTATCTCATTCCAGGCACACATTAGCTGGGGAGAAGATATTAGAGATGGAATCTCACTTACAGATAAGGAAAATGAAGGCAAGAGGTCAGCCAGCTCGGCAGGATGGCTGGGGTAGAAAAGTCAGAGCTGGAAGAACATATCCAGTGTCCTGGGGTCGGTACCCTGTCTCCCAACCCTTGTATTAGAACATGAGACATATTACACTGAGGGTTTCACATCTTTTTAAACAAAGTTATAAGTCCATTTTAATCTTTTGTCTCCTCCTCCTGAATGTAACATACTGCTAAGAATCAAGCAGATGCTCAACACACAAAAAAATAACTTACAACAATCCTCTCCTCTTTGGATGTTTTAAAAGTCATCTTTGCAGCAAAACGTTTCCTAAAGAACTGACAGATAGCACTTCAATCAATTTTTTCTGTAAACTATCTTCCAGTTTGAAACTCTGAGGTTTTAAAAATATATACATTCCTAGCCATCCATGTAGTTTTGGAGGAAGGGATATAAGACACAATAACATGAGTGTAATCTGAGCAGTTGATGAAGAGCAATTCCTGGAAAGGGTCAATGGGCGCTGTACTCAGGGCCGGCTCATCAGGCCCAGTGCAAAGAGGAGACGAAGAGAAGAAGGCAGGCACGTCCCCATCCAGCCACATTCCCAGTCTAGTCCCAGAGTGAGACCAGCGGTCAGGACAAGTGGAATTCCAAGTGACTGTCCCAAGATGCACAATAAAGCAGGGGGAAGGGGGGATGAAGAGATAGAAGGAAGACAGAGTTTCAAAGTTCCTTTCCCAGGTTGCTCATTTGTTGTAAGGAATCTGCATTGGCAAAGTCACTGCAAACACACATGAGTCAACTAGAAAAAGGGGCCCCTTCCCCCAGCAGACACAATCTTGACCAAAGCATGCAGGGTGGTGAGTGGACAATCCTACCTACACCCTGACTAGAAACCCTCATGCAGGAAGCAACCTGCACAACCGTATGCAGCGGCCCATGAACTGGAAACATAATCAGGTTAGGTCTGTCTCTAACTGGAAAGTATTTTTGAGTCCTTGACAATGAAAGATACTTTGGTTAATATAAACACACACACACACACACACACACACACACACATCAGGTACATAACAGAGACCAAGAGATTTTCTGGAGACAACAGGTAAATGAATTATTTCCCTTTTGAAAAGGCGAATGGATACCCAACTCATGGAGTATTGTAACGATTGAATGCAATACTATATGTCAACCACAGAGCACAATGGCTAGCATGAATCATTCAGTAAAATGTTGGCTCCTTGCCATTTTCTCCTACCAATACTGAAACTATTTAGGTAAAGCTGCTGTTACAGTAGTAATGTTTTTTAATGCAACTCTTTCTTGCTATAAATCCCAAAGTCTTTCTATTTCCCTACAAAGGAACCAACTTTATTCCCTTCCCCACCCCCAGCCTCTATACCAAGTACATTTTAGAGTAGCAGGCAGTATGCCATAGACACTGAACCCATCTGGAAGAACTGCAAATTAGTTTTGTATGAAATGTTAGTGCAAAACTCGGAGCCAGCTCTGGCTTTACATTTTATAATGAAACTAAAATTTGGCCCATGTTTGCAAAAATGTTGCCAGCATTTGCTATGGGCCTGTGATTGTCATTAACCCATGAATTTGGACCCATATCAAAGGCAAAAGATTCCAGATCTGTTGAAAGCAGGGCAGAAGTGAAGCATATCTCCCACATGTCACTTTGCACACTGACCCTGAAAGAAATGAAAAGTTGATGTACAAAGCTGTGCAGAAAAAATGTGCAGAGTCATATCTTTCAATGAACTTGGGTCACAGTCCTTCCTGCAGTTCTTCTGTCTCTCCCAAATGAGCCCCAGAGACAGAGCAGCTGTTTCTGAATGTGTAGCATGGTTTCCGGGGGGCAGCTGTGAGCTCTTTACCTATAGTTTTTTAGTTAAAAACTATAAATATGTAGGAAATCTACCTGCCATATCTTAACCAAATTTAAATGCAGTGACAAGATGACAGCCATGCTCTGTGAATATCCCCAATCATGGCATTGCTTGCCAACCTGGCAGAGGGTGGCACTGTTTTCAAAATATCCTTTATCCCCACCCCCAAGGCAGCTACAGCCCTCTCAAATTTTCTGAACCCTGGAATCTCACAAGTAGACAATGAAACCCCCTCCCCACGTATTTATATTTCAATAAAATGTCATGTCACCAGATTTTTCTGACCTTTTATATAACTTTAACCAGGGACAATTTCTAGAGGTTGAAACTCAAGGCAGGAATCTAACATGTGATATCTTAATAAATGAAAAATGATGCAAATCAGAGAATTTTTATCATCAAGGCAAGTATGAAAATAATGAAGGGCATTGTACAGAACACACCAGAATTAGGCAACCCAAATCAGAGTGAAAATGTCTATGAAACAACAGAGAGTAAGGCACGCGACAGCTAGAGAACTAGATTCTCCTGAGGTGAAGAGTGAGTTGAGGGAGGGAAAAGATGGCAGAAACAAGTGAAGTGCTTATGCTGTCTTCCGGTTCCTCCGAGCTGCAGCAGCTCCTCACCTGAGCACATCAGGTGCTGAGCGGGGAGGAAAATGAGGCCCTGGCTTTGCCTCCATCCTTTGACTCTCACTGGACATTCTCTGCATCTAATGGACATTTTAGGAAGAACACAATTGCCTCTTTGCAAACAACTCCAAATCCTTGAATCTGACCATCACTCATGCCCAGAAGTAAGTTAAGTTGCCACTAATATGATGCTATGAAAAAAAAAAAACCTCAGAAATAAATATATGAATAACCTTAATGGAATTTTATTGTTTCTGTGGGACTTATCCACCCTGCCATGTACCTTAAGCACCAAGTCCAGGTCAACTGACTGCTTTGTAACCCACAGATCTTAGCCCAGCAACTTGAATAAAGGAAATACTTCAACGTGTAATCATCTACACGATATTCATACATTTTCCTAAGTTCAAAACTGCTATCTAGTTAAGAACAACAAGATAGGCATTTGAAGTGCAGAAGAGAATACTTTCAGACCATTCTGTTTCTCCCTGAATCTACCTCTGCCTTCATTCATTCCACAATGATAGGCATAAGGTATGTTGCTGGGCTTGCCCGGGGTACCAGACTGAAGACAACATGGCGTCTGCCTACCAATATCCAGGTGGGGAGACCAAAAAGTGAGTGAATTGTTGAGATAATGTAATGACGGGTAGTTTTACCTATAAAATAATTTAGAAAGAGGGGTGCCTGGGTGGCTTAGTTATTAAGCATCTGCCTTCAGCTCAGGTCATGGTCCCAAAGTCCTGGGATCAAGCCCCGCATCAGGTTCCCTGCTTGGCAGGAAGACTGCTTCTCCCTCACCCACTCCCCCTGCTTATGTTCCTACTCTCGTTAACTCTCTCTCTGTCAAATAAATAAATAAAATCTTAAAAATAAAATAAGATTATTTAGAAAGAGAGTGATGGTGGAATTCTGGATCAGGAATTATCTATCAACCTCCTCCTGAAGCTCCAGGGACTTTCAGATTCTCAGGGGAGATAACATCATGGAGATGTAGCTAAAAATGCATATAGTCTTCATGACTCAGGGATTCCTCCAAGTTAAATACTGATTCACACTTGACAGCTTATGGGAGGTACTCCCTACTTGCGTGCAAAGGGGAGAAGTGAGTTTGGACAGATGACTTTGGGCTATAAGCTCTTTGATTATGCTATGGAAGCATAAATATGAAGGACACCTACTTTTCTTGAGAAATAATCCTGCTTCCCAGCAAGCCTGCTCAGGACAAGGGAACCCCACCCAAGAGGTAGGCAAACCGAAGGCAATCTCACTGTACCATCTAAATTCCAGGAGAGACAGCCCATGGAAATATAAGTTTAGGAGGACAGAGCATTGTCTGAATTACCTTTGTACTGTTCCCAGGGCCTACCCAGTGTCTGATCTAGTAAGCACTCAAGACAAGTTTCTTGGATGAATAAACGACTCAGAAAATGACCTAAAGCAGGTCCTTTTAGAGAAGACACTACATACAGACCACAAGCCATACAAAGTGAAGACAGTCTTCTATCTTCTCTCATCATATTGAAATTTATCTCATCACACCCATAAAAAAGAACCTTGGTCCAACACAGTCCTTGGCTTTGACCCTTCTTCTGCTTGGGGTGAATGAGAGGAGAAATCAGAGCTCTTTCTAGAATTGGGAGTATGTGTAATAAATATGTTTTAAAAGTATGCTCCAAGTATTGCTGGGGATACAGTAGAGAACAGAAGAATGTGGTTACATTTGAGCTATTACGTTCCATGTGAACTGTAATGCCTGCCCTTCAGAAAAACTTTGCACTTGGACTGAAAGAGGATGGCAGTGAGAAAGATAACTTCATACTTTCGCCTACAAAAAAAAAAAAAAGAAAGAAAAGAAAAAAAAAGAAAGTACAAACAAGAACAAAAAATTGCCACAGACATCAAAGACTATTTCCTGGCAACATAACCCTTAACTTATTTATACCGGTAGCTTACACAACAGTTCAAATGTAAGAAATAAAATTAAGGGGCGCCTGGGTGGCTCAGCGGGTTGAAGCCTCTGCTTTCGGCTCAGGTCATGATCTCAGCGTCCTGGGATCGAGGCCCACATTGGGCTCCCTGCTCAGCGGGGAGCCTGCTTCCTCCTCTCCCTGTCTCTCTGCCTGCCTCTCTGCCTACTTGTAATCTCTCTCTCTCTCTGTGTCAAATAAATAAATAAAATCTTATAAAAAAAAAAAAAATAAGAAATAAAATTAAGAAGAAATCAAATGTGGCATGGAACACAGAATTTAACTATGTCTCTAGGTTTACTATGAAAGAATGAGAGATACTGTCCTCACCTCCATCTCAAGGGAAGAGCAAGGATTTGTGACCTGAACGTCACCCAAGAAAGGGAGTCTTCAGAAGTTTAGGCTCCCAAAGTAAGCATGTGGATTATTTAAGAGGGAAAAAAGCTCAAAATTTTCTAAAAGACACAACTCTATCCCAGTGGACGTTGGTGCCCTGTGCTATGTGGGATAGCCAATGTGAAGTCTGGGTCGAAACTCTGGGCCCTCTGGCCCAGGAGGGATGAAAGATCCCGTGACCCAACTGAACATGTAGATTGTGGCACCAAATCTACATGGTTTTCAGTGAGCCACTTCAGCAGCAAGACCAGAGGCCTTCCCTCAGATTTTCTAGAAGATATAAAACCCTCGGTTTCCTTGAATGACCAGAGGAAGTTGCAGGGCAAATATGGGTAAGGTTAAATTTCCAACAACCTTGCAGGGGAGAGGAGGGAACGGAGCCAGATTTACCTGAACACGAACATGAGGAAATAGATTCATACCCATTTTATAAGTTTGGGCAAACTTCAAAAACAAAAATCAACCTTTAAAAAAAACCCAAACACCCAGATCTTTGTAAATGAATAGCAGGATTCTATGTGTTACTGAGTACCCGTTTTACCTCAGATACAGCAAGTCAAGTGGAAAATCAGCTAAGCTTGACAAGTTCACCCAATTTCTAACCTTCCCAGAGCAAGAAGAGTGTCTGTCTCAAGCAGTTTCAGTTACTGGCCTAAGATGACCCAAGGACTTCTTCCCAGGAATAACCACTCAAAAAAGATTTTAAAAAAAAATCCGCACACCAAAATTGCTTCCTTGGCCAATCACCCACTTCACTACATAAATAGGAATGGAGTGGCTAATATTTAAGTGGAACTAATGTTACATGTCAATGTTAAAACTCGTGCTTTCTTTTGTATTTTTTTTTTCACAGAATATATTAACAATGGCTAAAGGTAACAAGAATTACATAGGGGCATTTCGCTTTTCTGGATAGCAGGGATTCATTGGTTCTTGAGTGTTTCATATGTGGCAGAGTTTTTGGCTTATTGCGTCTGAGAGAAAGAAAAGCATTTTGAATCAAAACAGAGGGGGGACTGCAAAATGAATTCCAGTGAAACATGAGCAAGCAAGCACATCGAAGTAGGTTTTGTTATGACTTAGCCTTCAAGAGATGTGGGGAAAAAAATAAAAAGCAAGTATCCAATTGTTAAATCAAGACTTCCAAGGCTCCCCTGTCTGGTAGTCAATTTACCAAACGCCTTTTTTCGTCTCTAATCCCATTTTTCAATATCTCATAACTCGAGCCTGATTGATCATTTGATCACATCAGCCCAAACTCATTAGGCCAATTAAATTAGAATGTATGCTGCAGAGAATCTAGCCCGCTTAGCCCTGAAAGAGCCATGCACAATTGGGGTCTTCTAAACATTCTGCTACACAGTGTCATTTCAAGTGCTGTGATCTTGCATGGGTGGTTTGGTTTCTTTAAAGGGGACACATTGCCACTCAGAAGGAGTTCTCAGAGAATGGGGGGGGATGGGGAGCACTGTGGAAATAGTAGTAAAAACCAGAGCAATCGGACAAAAATAGCATGCCTTGTCACCCAAACTCTTAGGCAGCTCACACATATGGTGCCGTATTTTAAACATGAAGAAATAGATTCTGTCTCAAAAACCTGGTCCTCTTAGAACAGCAATTCCCAGAAACCTCTGCTTTTGCTGATGAACTTTTTGAGAAAAGCACTGTTCTGAGGAAGACTCATGAATTTGCCGGCGAGGTTGTGGATAGGCAGTGGTGTATGGTTCTGCAGGGTGCCTACTGAGGGGCAGGACATGGATGCTTTGGTGAGGGACTGAATATCTTCCTGCAAGAAAAGAGGCCACATTTATGCTATTTGTCTAGAGGGGACACGTTTCCTTGTATCTGCAAAGAGGCACCATATATGGTAACAGCTTGGAAGATTAGTAACAAATAGATTGGATAATGATTTACAGTCCAAAAACCTGACAATGCTAAAATGAGAAGCGTTACTTTTAGGAAGTCTCTTAAATTCATTTTGGCCCCTTAAAGGTCTCTGTCCCAGCTATCTGCAATCCTGAGATATTGAGGCTTTTGAAAAAAGCCAACCAGAGGTGTGATGCCAGCCCCGAGCTTCCTACAAGATAAGCGAGGAGAATAGACAGGAGGGGGAGCGGCTGACTTGTTTCATATCTAAATTTAAGTACATTTGAGGTCAAGGACTGTGTCTTATTCACTACCGTGTTCTCAGTACCACGCACTCAATAAATCTATGCAGAAGCAATGCATTTAAATTCATGTTATTTTTCATTTTGCTGTGTTTTCAGTAAAAAGGAGATGGTCAAAACCTGTCTTAATTTTTTATATCCACAAAATTTAATTCTATGTTAACTTGGAAAATGAGGCATCTTTGGGAACATGTTTCAAAATCTGCTAGAGGATCATAAAACCTTAGAGTTAAGAGGGTCCTAGTCCAACTGCTTAGTTGCAAATGAGGCAACAGGGGTCTAGAGAGTATCAGCAACTTGTAAGTTACATGATCAATAGGAGGCAAAGCCAGAACTAGAGCTCAGGACACCGGTCCCCAATTTCAAAGCCTTTCTGCAATGGTCCTATGACTAAGAGAGCAGGCCCGTGTTCCTCTAATGCAAGGGTTGTTCCCTTAAGTGTTAGGCTTTGCCAGCCTCCCAAGTGCTTAAAGGTCTAACACCACACCCGTGGCCCCTCTGTAAGCAACACTCCTTTTCCTAGTGTTACCTTTGACACCACCCCATTAGCTATCTAGTCTTATGTTCCACTACACACTGCTAGACTCATAAATGGGTAATCAGATATCAGTACCATAACATTTACATGTATGAGCTCCAAAGAAAGTGCCCACTGGAAGCCTGTCACTTTCAAACCCTTCATGAAATGAGCCATGGAAGAATAAGTAAATGATTCCTACAAGACCACAGAGCAGGTAAATGAGTCATGCACCATCCTTGAATGTTGGAAGGGCCAGGTCAGAGCAGTTGTAAACTGGGAAGCCCCCGCAGAAGAATGGCCTGGCTTTTCAAACTTCATACGTGAGACATACTACAGAGACTCAGCATCAGGCAGCCAGGATGAAACAAGAGTCATCTGGAAGAAGTGCTTACTCAGCACCTAATTCTTCTCTTGTAGAATGCATTCAGGGACTGTACGAGGTAAAGTGGAAATTGTTTCAAAGGAACACTGGATTCAAGTCAACTAGTGGAACAGCATTTAAAAGGGTATTTTGTCTAGGGAGTAATTATAGATTTTCTGAGCTCCATTTCTAATAACCAGAATGACACATGTGGCTGATAACTCAATGGAGAAGAATATGTGAAGGCCATTACATAGATGGAACATTTTAGTCACATCAGAATAAGCCATTCCTTCCTCAGGCAAAGGGAGCCAAATGGTTGAACGTGTGGCAAAGTCAAAATTCGGGACCTCAGTCACATGGGGTCACATGGCCCTTCTGGCTCAAGATGAACTTGAAAAATAGAATACAGGAAAATGTATAATGAACATTATCTAAGAGCTCAAAATGTCCATTTTCCCTCAAAAAACCTGCTGGAAATAGATTTTCCTTGTATTTTGGACACAATATCCCATCTTCCAGATCTAGAAAGTTCAAATTAGACTAACCACCTATAAGGAAAAAATAATTTCTTTATACCCTGATACGTTTGTGTTTCTGTCAATATTTTCTCAACTGAGAATACCTTGAGCCTTGTGTTGATCACCATCTCTTATTTATCTCTTATTTATCACCAGTGCTCAAGACGCTACATAGAAGACATGATGAAAATTCACTAAACTGGCAAAGTGGAGTGGAGAGTAGGGCATTTTCCCTACTATCCAATGAACTTGGGCAGTTTTCTAAAACTGGAAACATTTCTACCAGCAAGGTCTAAAGCATAAATTATCTATGTAAATGTTTTGAGATTATGGAAGAGAAAAAAAGGGAGGGGGAAGGATCTGGAAGAAACCTTTATAAATAACTGTCTAGAACATTCCAGTTGAGAGATAATCTACAAAATACCTGACCAGTACTCCCCAAAACTCTCTAGATCTTCAAAAACCAGCAAAGTCAAAAAAACTGTCATAGCCAAGAAGAGCCTAAGGAGACATGATTACTGAGTTTAATGTGGTCTCCCGGATTGGGACTCTGGAAGGTAAAAACGATGTGAAGAAACACGAAGGGAATTTGAATAAAGTATGGACTTAGGTTAAAATGAGTCTTCCCACACTGGTTCAAGTATAGCATACTAATGTCTGATTCTAATAATGGGGGACACTGGGTAATGAATTTATGGACTGTTCCCTGTATTTTCATTTTGTTCTGTATTTTTCTAAAACTACTCTAAAATTTTATTCTAAAAAATAAAAATGAAGTTGGATATAGCAAAAAAAAAATATGTGAGAGGTGGCTATCAAAAGGAAATAGAAGTTAATAGTCAAAAATGGGAGCTCTCAGTCCATTGGAGCCTGTGGACTGTCACCCCTGGAGGAAAAAAAAAAGTCAAAATTCATCTCTAAATGCCAAGGAGAGCTGTTTGGAACAATCTAAGAGCTCAAAATGTGTTAAGAATAGCTGGGAGTTATTCATAAACACAATTAGCACCTTGACTGACTAGGAGTCAAAAATAAGGCAGCTGTGGGCGAGCAAGCAGCCCAGGGTCGTAAACAGGTCCTGCGATGGCATCTAAAATGAGAGAAGGTGACCCAGGAGGAAAGGGCCAGGTAAACAGAGCCCACGTTTGTCACAAGAACCCTTATGTTACATGTTCTCCCTAGTGTTTCTAATTAGGAGGAAGAGCTGACTTTCCTTTTTTTCCCCACAACATTGTCATGTTGACATTTTTGTCACTTGCATAAAGGTTTTTATGGCTAGATATAGGCAGCCCCTGTTGCTCACACCTTGAATTTTGCCTCGTAGGAAAGGGCCTAAAAACAACTCCTCGCAACGCTGGATCTGACCAGCCTTCCGCTTCAGCAGCAGCTTCTTTATTTGGAGGGACTGAATCATCCATTTCTCACCTTTCTCACCAGCCAAGTATTTTTAACTTACTGTCAGCAATGGAGTGAACATAGAGTCTATGAGGGAAAAGACAGTCCATTTTTCACTTTTCTGCTTTTGGTTGCTGAATCCAAGAACACATTAGAGCACAAAGGAAAGTCTTCAATGGAAAAAAAAATCATATTGGTCTGGCTAATATTTTTTCCCCATTTTGTTAATTGCCCAAAATGAGTCTCTGCTACCTAACCAGGGACCACTTCTTGCCTGGAGGCAGCTTCTCTGTACCAACCTCAAGACAGAAACTATATGTGGCAACCTTGAACTCCCCAGTGGCACCAGGAATTAAAAAAACAAAACAAAACAAAAAACAAACGAACAAAAAAACAAAACCACACCATAGAGATGCATCTATCTCCCTATACCAGAAGGACCTGACCCAGAAGCTGAGCTTCTGTGTACCTGTTATGCTGGACATCAAAGATCTGGGGTAGGAAACAGACAAAGTGTGGACTGCTGCTTCAGAGCAGTGGGCACACTGATACTCAAGAAACGAAACTCCATAACAGTTTGTTCCAACATCTAAAAGAAACTGTCAACATTCCATTAGGTTCTTGGGTCTAAACGGAGCAAATGCAGGTAGGGAGGTAAAGGCAATTGATCGAATACGGAGAGAGTGGCATTTTCTCATTATCAATGTAAGTGGATAAGATGTCAATGAAAAACACTTAAGAAAGAGTTCTGTTGCTCCTTTTGTTGTTACTTGCATGATAGCTATAGAATGGATTTCACAATCCGGGACAGAAAAGGATATGGCAACGACTGGATATTGCAGAATGATGAAATTCAGATAATACACTTCTGTGTGGTGCAGTGAAAAACAGAAGGAATGAATTATGCCTCAGAATAAGAATGCCAGGGCACCTGGGTGGCTCAGTGGGTTAAAGCCTCTGCCTTCAGCTCAGGTCATGATCCCAGGGTCCTGGAATCGAGTCCCGCATCGGGCTCCCTGCTCAGCGGGGAGCCTGCTTCCTCCTCTCTCTCTGCCTGCCTCTCTGCCTACTTGTGATCTCTCTCTCTCTCTCTCTGTCAAATAAATAAAATAAAATCTTAAAAAAAAAAGAATAAGAATGCCAGGGGAAATACCAAAGCCAATTAAGATAACGATGAACAGATATGCTGGCTGAGCACATACTCCGTGCCCAGAACCATCGGCACAAAAGCTAGAAGAAGGAAGTTCAGGTGAGAAAAGCTCATCTATGAAAGGTGATCAGAATGAGGTGCTAAAAGTATGGAGGCTGGAAGACGAGCACAGAGGAAGAGTCTGACAAAGGAGACAGAAGGACAGTCAGTGCAGAAGGAGGTAGTGAAACCAGAATTATCCAACTCTGAAGAAAAGCCCAAAGGGTCTGGTCTGTCCTCAAAGTCTCTGAAGACATATTGGATGATGAAGCCACACTCAAGTCTATAAAAGGAAAGTAAATAATTATAGTCAACACTTACATAGCAATTGCTGCATGCCAGATTCATGTAAATATATTAACTCAGTTAATGCTTACAATAGTCCTATGAGGTAGGGACTTCATTGTCCTACTTACTTTATTGTCCTATTTTATAGATGAGGAAACTGAGGCACAGAGCAGTCAGGTAACTTGCCTAAGGTTACACAAGTAATCATAATTGCCATTATATGCTGATTTACATCACACAAAAGATGATAGCCGTCAGGAAGAAACATGCACATGCAGCTTAGAACTGTGTTAGGATCTAAAATAATTACAGTTGACCTTTGAATAGCAGAGGTTTGAACTCATGGGTCCATTTTTATATGAGGACTGTTTTTGATAAATATGGTTCAGTACTATATTTTCTCTGCCTTGTCATTTTTGTAATATTTTCTTTTTTTCTAGCTTACTTTATTATAAGAACACGGTATATTACATGTAACATATAAAATGTGTTAACTCTTTATGTTATCAGTAATGCTCCCTGTCAACAGTAGGCTATTTGCTAAGTTTGAGGGGAATCAAAAGTTATACTTGGATTTTCGACTGCACAAGGCACAGACGTCCCTAGCCCCCCATGTTGTTCAAGGGTCAACTGTATTTTATTTTTTATTTCTCTAAAGTAGACTCCATGCCCAACGTGGAGCCCAGTGTGAGGCTCAAACATAAGACCCTAAGATCAAGACCTGAGCTTAGATCAAGAGTCAGATGCTTAACCCACTGAACCACCCAGACACGCCCCCCATGGGTCAACTGTGTTCTAAAGTAAACTGTCTGAAACCACTTTATTTCTCCATATTTGTTCCTTTGCTCAACAATGCTACGAGTATCTAGTGAATGGACCCTATGCACGGTGCACTGTCCTAGGATTTGGGGAAACAAAACATTAAAAACCAATCTCTTTCTGAGCATATGTTCTAGTGAAGGGCAACAGACAAAATAAATAATAATATATAGTATATGACAATTAGTATGGTGGACACAAAGTGGGGAAGAAGGACAGGGATGGCGTCTAAAATCTTCAATGTTGCAGTCATAGTTCTCACTGATGCCTAAAGGTTGTAGGAAGCAAGCTATGCAGATATTCAGAGACAGTATTCTAGGCAGAAGGAACAGGAACCACAAATACCCTCAGGCCGCAACAGGACAAAACATCCAAGGGGATTCTGTGACTAGAATGGACTTTACTTTGGCTCAGTCCCTAGACCAAGCCTAAAAATGTTCTTTTATTCCATAAATAAATGAAGTACAAATCATTTCTAAATTACACATATTTGGGGTTTTCTATTTTAAATTCCAGGATAGTTAACATACAATGTTATATTAGTTTCAGGTGTACAGTATAGTGATTCAACAATTCCATATATTACTCAGGGCTCAACTGATACGTGCACTCCTTAATCTCTACCTATTTTGCTCCTCCCCCACCCACCTCCCCTCTAGTTACCACCTGTTTGTTCTCTATACCTAAGAATCAGTTTCTTGCTTTGTCTTTTTTTCTCCTCGCTTATTTTTACGATTTCTTAAATTCCACATAAGAGTGAAAACATATAGCATTTGTCTTTGCCTGACTGACTTACTTTGCTTAGCATCATACTCTTTATTTCCATCCATGTCATTGCAAATGACAAGATTTCATTCTTTTTATGGCTGAATAATATTCCATTGTGTGTATGTCACATCTTCTTTGTCCAAGATTTAGTATCCAAAATATATTAAGAACTTACATAACTCAACACCCAAAAACCAAATAATCCAATGTAAAAATGGACAGAAGATATGAACAGATATTTCTCCAAAGAAAACATTCAGATGGCCAACAGACACATGAAAAGATGCTCATCATTACTTATCATCAGGGAAATGCAAATCAAAACTGTAATGAGATATCACCTCACCCCCTGTCAAAATAGCTAAAATCAACAATACAATAAACAAGTGTTGGTGAGGATGTGGAGAAGAAGAACCCCTGTTAACTGTTGGTGAGAATGTAAACTGGTACAGTCTCTGTGGGAAACAGAATGGAGGTTCCCCCAAAATATTAAAAATAGAACTACCCTGCAATCCAGTAAGCACACTACTGGGTATTTACCCCTCCCAAAATAAAAACACAAATTCAAAGGGATAACTTCACCCCTATGTTTATAGTTTATATATATACTGTTCTACTTAGAAGGATTTCCCTTTTTTCCCTTTGTATATCATCCTTCCAGAAATAACTCAAAAGCCACCAGTACCTCTCAGATTGATCTTTCATCTTTTCAGAGAAATAGTACATGCCTTTTCCAAATTCTTTAGCATATATCAGTCACTTCCCACCTAGCTTTTGTTTTTTTGTTTTTGTTTTTGTTTTTTAAGATTTTATTTATTTATCTGACAGAGAGAGAGAGAGAGAGAGAGAGATCACAAGTAGGCAGTGAGGCAGGCAGAGAAGGGAAAGCAGGCTCCCTGCTGAGCAGAGAGCCTGATGCAGGCCTTGATCCCAGGACCCTGAGATCATGACCTAAGCCGAAGGCAGAGGCTTTAACCCACTGAGCCACCCAGGTGCCCACCCCCACCTAGCTTTTGATTAGAGTTTCTTTTTGCCTTATCTCCCTTTAAATTGTACACTGAGGGCAAGAAATGGTTCTGATTCATCAATTTATTCTCTACAGAGTTTAGCCTTGCTCATTAGAGTTCAATAAATATTTTTGAGAAGGTTTGAATTTGTACTTTCTATCAAATTAAGCTCCAAATTAGTATATCATTAACCTCACACCCACATCTTATTACAATGAGGAAATCATTTTACCTGTACTTTCTTGAATTTTTCGTTGCTTAATACTTAGAAAGGTTTTGGCCAAAATATTGCAACTCATCAATATGCAGTTTCAAGCTAATATTTTAAGTTCCAACAATCTTAAGGAGTAACACATTTTTCCCCACACAATCATAAACAGAAAGAAAAGGATTAGTTTCAATAACTTTGCTGTAAATAAATAAAAATGACAGATTGCAAAGTAGCTTTGCTTATTTAATCAAAAATTAAAAAAAATATATTTAAATATTTCAAGTAGGTAAAACATGTAAAAAATAGGCTGATTTTTTTCTCCATCTGGCACTGACCAGTGACTTATGCCCTATTATTTTCTGAGTGGAAAATTTATTACAAAAGATGTCTTTTTGTAAGAAAACTATAAAATCTGACATGGGATTAAGATATTATAGCCAATAAGTCATTCCAAAAATGAGGGAGAGAGACAACATAAGACAGAGTACTATAGCATTTAAAATAATTTGCTCTGAAGTTTTCTTTATTCCTCTGATATAGAAAGGGGTCTAAATGTCATGTAACTAATTTGAAATTGACCAGGCAGACATTTCAGTTCCATGGTTATTAGTGTTTTTACAAGAACAGAAAATAAATGGGGAAATCAATGAGAGAAATAAACTCCCTGTTTGGGGGGAACAAAGTCATTCTTTGGAATTGTTTCCTCTTCTACGCCTCTCTCCATGAGTGACGTTAGGGGACTCTTGCTGGAGTGTCGGGGATTCCATGCAGGAGACTCCCCGGGGTAACTGTTCATTGGCTGGAGGAATGCTGCTCTACAAAGCTCCATGTAGTGTCCAGTCTGACACCAGATGGACAGGGCTGATGCTAGCTCAAAAGCCTTCTGCTTAGGACCTGTAGATCCTCCAGGACTTTGTATTCTGTGTCAGAAGGGCTGAGAAGGGAAGGCAGCAACACAGAACCAGCCATCACACTCCAGAAACTCTCCAGCCCCAGGGAAAACCCATTTAATACTCTCTACACCCTCCTGGATTAAAAAATAATAATAATAAGCCTCTCTCAGTAAAAGCTCTTTCCCTTTTCCCCTTTTCTTTTCCCAAACCAGCATTACCCTTTCTTTCAAATTATAATAGCATCACTACCTCAACTGTGTTGAATTTTTTTAACCCAAAGACAATCTTAGCTGTCATTCTTTTTTTTTTTAAGATTTTATTTATTTCTTTGATAGAGATAGACACAGCGAGAGAGGAAACACAAGCAGTGGGAGTGGGAGAAGCAGGCTTCCCGCCGAGCAGGGAGCCGGATGTGGGGCTGGATCCCAGGAACTGAAGATCATAACCTGAGCCGAAGGCAGACGCTTAATGACTGAGCCACCCAGGCACCCCTTTAGCTGTCTTCTTACCGTGCATAAATATTCATACAATAAATATTTCTGGAGCACCTACCATGTGACTCGCTATGCTAGGTTTGGAAGACAAAATGCTGAGCAAGGAAGACTTGGTCCTGATATTCACTAAGGGTAAAAGCAAAGAATGAGCACCCTGAAGTGTAGGCAATGACCACCCTTAGTCACCTTCTTTCTTGATGCCAGATGGCATATTTAAGAACATATCACGAGGGGTGGCTCAGCCCGTTAAGCGTCTACTGTCTCAATGCTCAGGTCATGATCCCAGGGTCCTGGGATCGAGCCCCACGTTGGGCTTCCTGCTCAGGAGGGAGCCTGCTTCTACCTCTGCCTCCCTCTCCCTGCCTGTGCTCACACTCTCTCTCTCTCTCTCTCTCAAATAAATAAGTAAAATCTTAAAGAAAAAAAAAAGAATATCACGCAATGAAAGACACTTGTACACACTGATAGAAAATGAGGTCCTCAGGGAGAGTCAAGTCTGTATCATGACACAGGGGGAAGTTTGTCAAGTTCCACAAGCCACAACAGCCCCCACTCTACCCACCTCCACCCCAATTCCAGTGCTAACCTTACCACGTCCTCTGCCACCCAAAATAATGGCTATGCATTTTTCCATTCTCCACAGTCCTATTTCCCCTTACAGTCTATAGGGAGTAAGTAGAGCTGGGGCTAAGGGAAATAGAGCACATTTTTTGGCTTTGTATTTCCAAAACTGACTCATGACATTAGCAGAGGCAGACCCTTGGGGTGGGGAGGCAAGTGTTTTTGGAGATCCTAGAGATTTGGCTTTATCAAAAGAGAAGAGTCAGAACAAAGCACTCACAGAGCAGGAAACCTCCAAGTGAGAGCTGAAGGTCCAAAGTGCAGTTTTCTCACCACTTGGATAAGAGATACATCTGAAGGTCATGCACGCTGTCAGGACCTAAATAGTGGCCTGGCACACTGTCCCTTCTCCAGATTGAAGCCAGAGGACCACGCTTGTGTCCACACCAGAAGCAACAAGTGAGAGAGGAGGCTCTCAGGGCAGAAAAGGCTCTGAGATTTCCTGCCCTCCCACAATGTGCTTCCATAGCTCACAAGAAAGCCCTGCATCCAACATGATGCCAAGATGTATGTGAAAAGGGGTGAAGAAGAATATAAGCAGCAGAGCCCCACGGTGGTCCCCAAAGTCGTGGCTTCCACAGGCTGGTACATGGAAAACAGCCAAGAGTACCAAAGAAGGTACATTCTTCCCCTCCTCCCAAAGAAGTCACAGAAGTAGTTAAGAGACGGGGAGATCATTCTGGGGCAGAGGATGCATATTACATAAATCCTTCACTGGTGACAAATGAATAATCCTTAGCAATTTCTAATAGAGTTACTAAGGGATGTTAGAAACTCAATCACAGCCATGGCCCCAGGAAAGGCAATAGCCCATGTCAACCCCCACCCCCACCCCCACCCCGGTCTTGACCCAGGGAGTCTGTAGAGCACTGTTGTTCCAGCGCATGGACGCTGGCATCATGGAGCGCGTGTTCCAACTCTGACCCTGCACCGATTCACACAACAGCATTTGTGAAGCTCAGGTATGTTAATTATGATAAGTTAAAAAGGCGAGCTCAAAAACTACATGCTGTATGGTTTCATCTAGACAACCTTCTGGAAGAGAGAAATTATAGGACCAAAAAGAGATCAGTGGTCACAGGATCTGGGAGCAGGAGTAGGGGTTGACTAGAAAGGGGCCCTGGCAGGTAAAGGAACTGCTCTGTATCTCCCTGCCTTTTTAAAAAATCATATAAATGTACACCACAAAGAGCATTGCTTGTTGGATGCAAATTTCTTAAAAGTGTTTTTTTTTTAAAAACCTCCATTTGCCAGTTAATTGCTGAGTGATCTTGCCCCTGTTATTAAATCTCTTTGTGTTTCCATTCTTCACCTCAAAAGATAAGTCTTCCTCACAGGAGCATTCCATGGATTAAATCAGTGTGATTAAGGTGCTAAGAACAGTCTGCCACACCTGATGGCCTCCGTAAATAACAGTCATCATCACCCTGCCTGGTCTATGCCAGGGTCAGTGGACTCTTTGTGCGGATCCCCTCTTCATTCATGCACCCATGCCCCCATGCTGGGGGGGATTGGCTTTGCACCCTCCCGGTTGCTTACATCACCAGGATTTGCCCTCCAGTACCTGTCAGTCCTCAGCTATTGGTGGCCCCTGGGGGTAAACTTGGGTTGATGTGGAGATACAAAAGCCTTGACCCCTTACCCAAATTTGGGACAACTCTGAAAGGCCACATACCAGCTCCAGAGCTCCCTGTAGGATTGGTTTTGGCCCTAACTGCAACCCCACCACGGGTCCAACGTGGCTCATCTGTGATGCCTTCTTCGTGGACAGTGAAGAACCCAGACCACCTGGGTTCATTTCCTGGCTTGGCGACTGCCACTGCCTCTTGGAAGTCATTTACCTCCTCTGTGGGTAGGTTTTCTCATGGTGCTCTGGCAAGGATAAAATGAGCTCATGCATGCAAGCTCTTTGAACAGTACTTGGCACACAGCAAAAACTGTGAATTGTTAACTGTTATTTTCCAGTTCACAGTGATCCAGCCTTCATTGGACTTCTTGTGACCCTCATTGTCCAGTCATGTTCACTTAGCTTATTCCACAATATTATTTATAGTTTTAATGTAGATTTATGTTTTCCTGTTGCTTTATCTCAACAACAAATGAATATTAGTCCTATTTCAGTTTGCAAAACAGGGATTCAGAGAAATTAAATGATTTGCCTGAGATGAGACAGCCAGATGGTGTCATGCCAATTTGTTCTCAGAACTTGGGCTTTTCCCATTACACCACACCAGTTACATAAGAAGCTATTGAGAAAGTTGCTCCTTAGACATATTTAAGTGTGTGTATTATGTAAAACACAGGTCTTAATAAAGAGACAATTATCTATAAGTTGAAAGAACATAAAGGATGGATAGTCCAACACCCTCCCCCTAATATTAGTGACTTCTACATTTCCACCAAGTCCCTGGCAGTCTAGCCTCTTCTGAATCTTGTCAGTGACAAGAAACTCACAGCTTCCTGAGGGAGCTTGGTTTTGTGACACTTTCTCCATCGAAAGGGAGCTATTTTAAGCCACTTTTCCTAACTACTACTTTCCCTCATCTCTCCTACTTCTGTCTGTGGAGCCACACCAAATAAAATAAATCTTTCATCCCTGTACTAGCCTCCAAGTATTTGAAAACAGTTATTATATTCGCATTCTTGTTTCCAAGCTAAATAATGCAGATGTCTTCCACCAACCCTCCCAACACAAAGCTTCAGTCACCTCTTCATCTTGTGTATGTCTTCTGGACACATCCTGGTTTGCCAGCATCCTGAAATATAATACCTGAATCTAAACAGATTCCCAGCCCTGAATTAAGCAAGTCAGAAAAAAAAAAAAAAAAGACACTAAACCCCTCATTGATATAAATACTAATGCTTTCCTCAATTCTCCCAAGGGACGACCTTTTTCTGGAAGTCATGTCACTGTGGGGACTCATGTGACTTACCAAAAATGTATTCCAAATCATTCTCACCCTTTCCTATCATTGTGTTGTTTCATGATGATTAGCCACTTAAAATTTGTCTGGTTAGATATAACCCATTATTTCAATATGTCAAGAGCATTTTGTCAACTCATCTACATCTAAAATATTAACTTTCTCTAACTTGAATCCACTTGAAAATTTCATCAGCCTGTCACTGAAGTCTACCTCCAAAACATTTATGAAAATAATTGCCTACAAAAGACAGTGAGAAAGACTTCCCTCAAGCATGCTCCTGACCTCTCATTCATGCCACTTTGGGGTTCTGTGTTCAACCAGTTACAAATCTCACTCAGCACGATGAAACCCTCATCCCTCCACATTTTTCTCAAAGATACCATGAGTGACTTTGCCAGATATGGACCGGAATCTCAGGGTGCTACACTTCTGTCATCCCCAAAATTGCCTGATCTGCCAGCCTCCTTCCAGGTTGTCACAGAGTTCCAGCTTATGGATAAAAGTATTCAATACCACACCAAGGGGCAAAAAAGGACCTTTGGGTGGAGTTTACAAGATCTGCTTTGGATGAGCCTTGAGCCTTGAGGACTATGAACTACCCAGAGAGAAGACGCAGTCTATGTACGGAAGCTAATGAGAACAGGACACATTTGAAACACTAAACTAAATGCACAGAGCAAAGGGAAAAAGAAGAGTGAAGAACTTTGAGGCTGGAGAGAGGTAAGAGGGGCCAGACCTTGTAAGGCATGTTAGGGAATCTGGACTTTACCTTGAAGGCAATGGAGAGCCATTGACTGATGTTAACATAAGAGTGACACAATTAAATTTGCATTTTGCAAAGATCACAGGCTGTTCTGGGGACTTCTGCTTTGAGACAGAAATGGGAATAGTTAACCTCTAAGGTCCAGACTAATGTAAAGTTCTATCGCTTAGCTAATTAAGAAACCCAAAGGAAGATTAGCTTCCTCTGGAGTGTTGCATTTTCCTGTTCCTCATTAAGTTGTCTACACTCATCACTCCTATTGGGTGTATTCTGGTGTGTTGGGCACTTGTGTGTGTGTGTGTGTGTGTGTGTGTGTGTGTGTGAGGGGGGGGGTTGGGAATTGAAGGGAGTTGGTGTAGCTAACATCACAATATCCTTGCATTTCATGGATAGAACAGGTTCTCACTGTCACTGACATTCTTCCCACTCAACAAGCTGGGCAGAAATGAAACAATCAGTGAGCCTAATTCATAAGCTGCAAAGTACACAAGCTCCAACTACCAATATTGAGAGAATCAAGGAAGTGACAAAAGGTTGACAGAGACTTGATTAAAATTTCATTTTTTACCAAGCATCATGCTGTCAAAAAAATGTAGCAGATGATTAGGTGGTAAATTCAGGATTCCTTATGTCACTTGTTGAGAAAAGTTAGCTATAACTTGTAAAGAAGAACAAAAGGACGAGTGCACCGTTGTTTCAAAGTCACCCTGAAATAGTGTTGAACAGGCCTGCTCAACGATTACTCAACTTTCTAAATCAATCCACCATTGCTTGACTTTGCTCTTTAACATATAAATTAAAGGCTTAGGTTCTGTGAAGTTACATGTTATCTTATAGACCTGTGTCTAATACATAGTATTTTCTGTCCAAGTGAAAAAAGAATCCCAAATGTTATAGTTTATTGTAACTGTTGGAGACTGACCAGTTTGTTTCTAATGTAACAATCTTTCTTTTATTAAATTATCTACAGACACCCTACTCCCCAAATGTTCTTTGAACCAGCTTTATGATTTACGGGCTTCCTTATTAATAAATCAGTCAGATAATGTCTGACATGTGTTCATTCTGTATTCGTATGAAATTAATGCTTTAATTTTTTTGAAAATTATTCCTTGACGTTGTTAGCATTCAAGAATTCAGTGTAGGGGTGGCTGGGTGGCTCAGCTGGTTAGGCGTCAGACTCTTGGTTTCAACTCAGGTCACGATCTCAGGGTCGAGGGATCAAGCCCCACATATGGCTCCAAGCTCAGGGCAGCGTATGCTTGAGAGTCTTTCTGCCTCCCTCTCCCTGTCCCTCTGTTCCTCCCCCTGCTTGCACTCACTCTCTCTCTCAAATAAATAAATCTTAAAAAAATAAAAGAATTCTGGGGGCGCCTGGGTGGCTCAGTGGGTTAAAGCCTCTGCCTTTGGCTCAGGTCATGATCTCAGGGTCCTGGGATCAAGCCCCACATCGGGCTCCCTGCTCAGCGGGGAGCCTGCTTCCTCCTCTCTCTCTGCCTGCCTCTCTGCCTACTTGTGATTTCTCTCTCTGTCAAATAAATAAATAAAATCTTTAAAAAAATTAAAAATAAAAATAAATAAAAGAATTCTGTATAATTTTTCACTGTACCCTGTCTTTCTGCCAGATTTCAAGGTCTGATTTTTGGGGGACAGGGAGGATTTTTTTCCCATAATGCTTTTTTCTTCTCCTTTCTTCATCTTGTGTTGACTCTAACAAGTAAATCAGAAGACTAGCACTGGGCAAACTTGTACATCCTTATTCCTGGCATCGAAGAAAACAACAACACACATGAGGAATATTTATACAGGGGGGCAGAAGAAAAGGAGATATGTACCTTTTACTTTGGGCCACATCCCTTCTCCATTTTAACTACTGAAATTTCCCCCACAAAAAAACGAAAACACTTCCTAGAAATGTCTCCTACATTGTGAGGGGATTCTTATCTATTTAAACAGAATATGTGGGTTTTTTAAGTTATTTATTTAATCCCTACACCCAATGTGGGGCTCGAACTCATGACCCTGAGATAAAGAGTTGCATGCTCTTCCAATGGAGCCAGTCAGGCACTCCCAAATAGAAATTATATTCAAAACCAAATCAACCAAATGGCCCTTACTGCGTTGTTTGTATACCAGGGTCTGGAGTTGCCCCTTTTATTTAGTTCTATAGCGTTCCTACATGTCTAGGTTTGTTATCCTGTGTGATAAACATGCATGAGACCAGGTGCTAGGTGCTAGTGTCAAGATTATTCATTTGGTGGTGGTTTCTTCCAGACACGTGAAAACCAATACAAAAAATGAAAGACTGAAATAATGAAAAATTTCATCAAAAGCTAATACTGGACAGAGACCAACGCTTCTGCTTCATTTCCTATGGAAATTATGCTTTCCGATGAATAGAAACACTGGTATATTTACTTATATATTTATGACTATCATCTGAATTTTCCATACACTTTGAGCCTGCTGTTTTTCCCCATGTAAAAAATGATTTTATCCTCAAACATCATATAAAAAGGACAGAGAGGAAGTGAGCAACTCTGGCTCCTTACTATCATGGTAACTCGCAGCTAAACTGCTCTTTTTAATGTCAATTAGAATCACCTAGTCTTCTTAAAATCTGTTATCTGGGTTCTTGTGGCTTTTTAAAAATATAATTTTGGTTTTAACAACTCAGATTTGGGATGATTTTGATGATTAGCATAAATTTTAGCTCCTTTTATGCCAGAAGCATTTCCTGTTTCAAAACCGCTCAAGCAATAAGTATTATGCTGTTCTTTTTCTGGCTTTTACGGGATCTGACAGCTAAGCCACTGCCATCAAGGTACATTATATACAAAGTATGATTCCCAAACATGCGATGTACCAAGACTGCCATTCATACTGTAGCTGGAATCTTCTGTATCACGTTGGTCTTTTAAAATAATCTCTGACAGATGCTGGTAGGCCAAAGAGTGTCCTGCTGCGGGGCTCTAGACAATGCAGGGTGGATGTGTGTTTTCCTCTCCCCTAAGTCCCTGTGACCGCCCCAGGCTGGCAGGAGGCCCCGGAGGGGTGAGGCTCTACAGACCAGCTCCAGCCAGAATCACCCTTTTGAGATCCTGGTCCCGAGCACCCCACACCCCACAGCCCAGGGGCTGCACTGGTAAGGAAGGAAGGAGGCTGCAAAGGGAAAGGCTGCCTGGCAGATTTAGTAAATGAGCTGCCTGAACATAATTTGAATTGCGAGAAGCAGCAGTTTTCTCTCCTCTCGATTTTCTGTGATTCCCTTTATTTCCTTAGTTACTTCAGCCCCACCTCATTTCAGAAACAACTGGGGGAAGGCGTGGAGTGATTTAAGCAGTGCTCCACTGAACGGGGCACCCAGGAAACAATTTGCTTCTCACTGTTCCAGGTCTGTTTTTAGCTTCCAAACAATTAAGCAAGAGCACAGAAGCTCTCCCAGGCTGAGCCTGCGCCCACAGCAACGGCCACCCCACAGGGAGAGGGGGAGGGAGGAGGAGGAGGAGGAAGAGGAAGCCAGCTAACCTTTTCCATATGCCCCAGACCACAGTTCTGTCTCGGCAGATCTCCAGGAAGGGCACAAAGTAGAGACTCGACCTGCCCCCTCCCGCCTTGTTGTTCACCTTGCTTCTCAAGCAGTTTAGAAGGAAAGACTGTGGACCCTTCTTTCTAGAGCAGCTCGGCCTTCGTTTAAATCAGACAAGAGAGGAGCGGGAGGTGTGGCCAAAGCAAGCAGCGTATCCAGCAACACACACTGAAGACACCGAATGAAAGGGGTTATCCATCTCCTGTGCATGAGGCTAAAGAGAGCAGATGGCCCACTCGGAGAGCACAGGGTACAAAGCAGCATGTAATTTGCACCAACATGTATCATAAGCAGAAGAGTCAGTAGGGGAAGAGCTCTTCTGAAGCTGCAGAAAGAATGATTTTGTCATCATCCTTAGCCAGTGTTTGTTAGGCACTTCTCCATACTAGGAGCACGGAACACAAAAACGACTAATCACCAGGCTCGGTCCCTGCCTTTGAAAGGCTCACTGTCTAGATAAGCACATCAATGGAGTGGAACTGCATTTCACTGAGGGTTGGATTCTAGAATCGGCTCTCAAGACAAAAATTGGAATAAATCCTATGCAAGATTTCCCTTGAAAATCGTTTAAGAAAGGGCTGGATTTTCCTCCAGCGTGAGAAGCAATTATTCTTTGACTGGGTCCCTGGTGAAGCAGTTGTCTTGCCTTCAGGTTCAGATCATGTGTAAAAGTAAAATGTGTAAACAGTGGATTCTTCTTGAGCATGGTGAGCTGCCCAGCAATGGGAACTTGAGAAACTGAGCTCAGCTGATACAGGGTGAGATTTAGGTCTCCCAACTTAAACCCACTCCTTTTTCAATAAATACATGCTTTTTCAGTCAACTCATCTCCTTTTATTCTTGCTTTTCCACTTTCTCGGGGGTTTTTTTGTTTTGTTTTGTTTTTAATCTAATTATCTCCCCCTGTTCTCTTCTCAGCACCTCCCCTCTTTGCCTTTGGTTTACTGGTCGGATTGCATATTAAAAACATATAAGGGGCAAGTATCCTGGACCTCACTTTAAGCAAAGCGATGAGTGCTATGACAAAATAAAAGTTGAACTAAAATACTGTAGAAGATGATTTTAATGGCATACCAGAAGTTAACCTGAATTAATGAATTCGGACAGGTTAATTCCAAAGGAATATTATATCAAGAATGACCAGGAACCTTCCTTACCCATGCATCAGCAGGGAGACTGCCAAGGCCTTGGCAGAGTTCCCCACTGTCTCCAACTGCTGGGGCTCAGACTCCCATTACCAAGCAGTTATGACAGCCAACGGGGGATCACCACCATTGTGTGCTGGGAATTCTAGCGTGATGAGTCTTCAGCCATTATGGCATCATATTTGTAAAAAATTGTATGTTAATTTTTTTTCATCTTTTTGTAATAATTTCATGATTTGGGTGCTTTTGATCTTTTAAAAAATCTACAGTGCTCTTAAAACACCTGAGAAGTGGGTAGAGAATTCTGCCTGGAGAGTAAGAGAAGCCTTTGCAAAATAGGAAATCCTTTGAACCTTGCCTTAAAGAAATGGGTCGAAGAGGATTCCAGGTGGGCTGCGGGGTGAATCGTTACTGATGGCAGAAGGACCAGAATAAAAGCACAGAAGTATTCTTCTTTGTTAAAGAAGTAAAATCACAAAATAAAAGAAATCTGCGGTGACTATTCTCTTTCTCCCTCGTGTCTTCACCTGGCTTATCTCGTATACCTCCCATCACGTGTCACAAGCACAGATCTGCATTCCAGGCAGGAGAAGCCTGAACTTACAGTACGTACTATTTCATGTTCCTGGTTCCCCTGGTGAACAGTAAAACCATGGATGCCATTGTTACAGCGAAGGTGTTGAAGTTGGTAAGATCTTCATGCTCTTACCTCTTCCATCGAACTTTCTGTTCGAACCCAATCTGTTCTCCACCAAATCCGTGCTTTCCCTGTCCATATCTCAGCACACTTCAAAGCTCTAATACAACACTTTAACACATGCTATACTTACTCATTATGAGTTGGCCCTGGTTTATCCCCCCTGCCAGGTACAAGTCTCTTTCAGCAACAGGGCCATACTCCCCTGTTTGTATTAAACGGAGCTTAACCAGCCCTTTTGCAAATAGAATCTTCCTCTGGGAAAGTAGAGACAGAATGAGGAGATGCAGTTTTTATTACTAAGTGATGACATGATGGAAATATTGGCTTCGGAAACTGACTTCTTCACTACCTTTGAACTGTCCATGTTTTAAATATCTTCAATTTTCATTTTTATTTTCAGAGATGCATCCTGATAAAAATGAAAGGGTTTACGACACCAAATGTAGAAACTGCTCGAACAGCTTGGCTCTACTTTGTAAAGCCTTCTGGTTCCTAATTCATTTTACTCTTAGTAAAAACTGACAGAAATGATTGTTTAAAAAAAAAAAAAACCCAGAAGCTTCTTTAGACATCAAGTAGTCTTTACCATGCAACCTTGCGATGATTTAAGTGCCAATCAAATATAGAACATATGGATTAATTTTCCCTTTAAAATGCATAAGGATTTGAAATGTTTATCGTACTATAACTTCTCCATTGAAAACAAAATGGCCAGGCACAATGATGTTAACGTGTCCTATGCAAAACAAAATTCACTTGGTCTTACCTATTTTTACCTAAAATATATTTTCGGTTTGACCTTTCATAACATAGTTGATTATTAAATTCACTAAACTCATCTAATAGACCAGTATCAAATGCCTTACATAAAGTCTTACCATACGTTATACCTCAACCTTCTTCTCTCCTAACTAGAAAAAATTAGCCTTTCTTCTCAGCATGCAGTTTTTATTTTGTTTTTTATTGCTTAATCAGGGTCTCCACATTTAAATTATACAGCTAAAGACTGATTCCAGAAGATCAACCTGATTCCTCTTCTTCAACAAAATCATTTTCTCATGTCTAGGATCTATGTAGTCTCCCAAAAATTCAAATTTAAAGTCCCTAATTTGAGAAACCAACCTTGGAAATGACTGGCATGTACAGGTAATATAGAAAAAAGTAAAGTAATAAGTTCCAGTTCTGTCAAAGAAGCAATGATTCTGGCCATTTCACTCATTGTTGGTGGCAGTTATAATTAAATTCTTTCGAAACAGACGCTAGATACCAAAAACCATAAAAATTTCCAATGTAGTAACTATATATTCTGTTCCTCAGTTGCAAAATTAACCTGCAAAATTTTTATAAGGATCACTGAAGTCAGATTTTACCATGGTGGGCCCTGGTTCAACCCAGACTTCAAAATCTTTCATTGATTTGTTATAATATAATTATTTGGAGGGCAGTAGGATGTGGAGAAAAATGAACTCTCAAGCACTACTGGTGGGAATGCAAACTGGTACAGCCACTGTGGAGAACAGTATGGAGGTTCCACCAAAAATTAAAAATAGAATTATCATATGATCCAGTAATTCTACTACTGGGCATTCACATAAAACAACAACAACAACAGCAACAAAAATAAATAAAACCAACCCTGATGTAATTCAAAAAGTTATATGCATTCTTATGTTTATTGCAGCACTATATACAATAGCCAAGACATGGAAGTAACCCAAGTGTGCATCCATAGATGAATGGATAAAGAAGAAGTGCTGTATATAGACACGCTGGAATATTAGCCATAAGAACCAATGAGATCTTGCCATTTGTAACATGGATGGAGCTAGAGAGTATTATGTTAGTGAAATAAGACAGTCAGAGAAAGACAAATATCAGATGATTACACTCATAGAATTCAAGAAACAAAACAAAGGAACAAAAAAGGGACAAACAAACCAACAGACCCTTAAATACAGAGGACACACCGGTGGTTCTCAGAGGGGAGGTGGGGGACAGGTGGGTGAAATAGATCAAAGGGATTAAAGGGTATTAACTTCCAGTTACAACATAAATCACAGAGGTGAAAAGAATTTCAGAGAATATAGTCAATATGATTGTGATGATATACAGTGACAGAAGCTGACTACACTTACCATGGTGAGCACTAATGTATAGAATTGTTGAATCATTGGATTGTATACCTGAAACTCATATAACACTGTATGTCAATTATTTAAAAAAAAAAAAAAGGAAAGAAAGGAATTGAGCTGTGAGGAAAGGGATCTGACGGGCCTTATCCTAAGAGAAAATTTAAGTCTGAAATGCACGACAGTGACGCTTCTCAATGGAGGGCTGGGAGGTAGAATGAGGATACCTATGCATTTACACAAACCCAAGTGAAAGCCCCAGTTCAGCCACTCTATGTTATGGGGCAGCTCATTTCACTTATTCTCACCTCAGTTTCTTCATCTGTGAATTGTGGGTACCAACATTTATTTTACAGGTGTGAAGAAGAAAGCAAAGAAATATGGAGACAATCTAGAAAGTGCTTAACTTGGTGGAAGGGCTCAGTAAGTAATAAGATCAAGGTTTTCTAGAAAAGTTGAGACACACATGGGCTTCAATGGCAGTGAAGAAGACTTCTTTATGATTAAATGATAACTTTGTAACTGAAGAGAGGAACGAATAATGAATTCTGCCTGTTTCATTGCCACTGTGTACCAAGTGCCTGTCACAGTTCCTGGCAAACAATAGTTCAATACGGGATTTTAATTTTTCATTCCCTCTACCTGTCTTCCCCTAATGTTATAGCATATCACCATAATTATCAAAACCAGACATCAATCAATATTTCTGAATGAACGTGGAATGTATATTTTTTAAATAATCAAAAGTAAGGTTACCATCCATCTATCTGGGATATCTTTCAGGAAAGGGAGAAATAAAAAGTTCTTTTGAGTCTTACACTAATATACATCAGAACTCTAAAATTATTTTTGAGAGAAAGAAACAGTTTCTTTAAAGTGGTGGCTTAGGGCACGTGGGTGGCTCAGGTCATGATCCCAGAGTCCCAGGATCGAGCCCCACGTCGGGCTCCCTGCTAGTGGGGAGCCTGCTTCTACCTCTCCCTCAGCCCCTCCCCCACTTGTTCTCTCTCTCTCTCTCAAATAAATAAATAAATACAATCGTTTAAAAAAATTAAAGTGGTGGTTTTAATACAGACCCACTGAACTCCTCCTGTATAATTCCCACATGTAAAGGGGAGGAGCTTTGCTCTGATTTGACATTTTTGATTCATCAGAGGGTTGGGCTCACAAATCTGACGAAGAACTGGACTTCAGCTTATTGGGCACACCAGCATTTACAACAGCGAAATACATAGTTATACGTGATGTACAACGTGAGTTATTCCATCTATTGTAAGAAAGGGACATTTTTCATATCACAACTCTTTGTTATGAACACCTTTCTATACTGCAGAGACATTTATCACACCCCCACCAATTTCATAAAGAGATAGTAAGTCAGGGAGTTACCTAATTTGTGTCAAGAAAAAGGAAAAGATGTGTCAACAACAGCATTTTCTCCATCCCAAAGACAGGTTAGCACTGTGTGGCTGATCCATTGGAATTTCCTTGTTTCCTTTTTCACTGAAATGTTTTGTCTTTTCTGCTGAAGTAATAAATCGGAACTGGTAGAGCAGAGCAGAGCACGATAATTCATGACTACAAATGGCACTGGAAATAATTGTCCTTGGTACACTACAGATACAGTAAAATCTATCTATTCAGACTCAATAGGACCAGATTTTTCTTAGAGTTTCAGAAAATAATTTAAAACCATGAGACTTTGACCATCATATAAAGTAAATTCAATTATGGTCAGTTTTAGTGTTATATGATATTTCCAAGAATCTTTTTTTTTATATATATATACCTAGAATGAGGGGTAGCTTTCTGTTAACCAAAATAACCAGTTCCAACCATTCTAAATCAATAGGTGTTTCATCTGTATACCTTTTTTCTCCTCCCTCTTCGCCCCTCCTGCTCTTCATTTGCTTTCCTTTTCCTTCTCTGAGGTGATTTTCATTATTCCTGTTGCCCCAGACCCTCTTCAGACACACCTTGGTTATTGCCGAAGACTCAGACCAACACTGATCCACGGATAATGTGCTCAGGAGAACTGAGGCAATGGACTTGTTCCCCATTGAGTCCAGAATAAGAGAACAAACACTGCCCTGGGAAACAGAATCAGTAGAAAGGCCTCTTTCTCAAGGGCCTGCTATGAAATTGTGGGCAAATATTTCAGTCTTGAGGTATTAGTTGCTTTTTTCTGAATAATAACATCTCTTCTGTCTGAAGTTCACTTCTTGAGATCTTCATAGTTGTAATTAGAAAGGATTTTCCCCACCCTCTTTTTTTGCACTGCTTTTGACCTCCTAAAGCTGCCCTGGAATGCCAACAGCCAGTGAGTTTATAATCAATCACTCTAGCTATCATCTCTATCATCTGGCTAACCATGTGTTTCCAGAAATATACGTTTCATTCAAAGACTGATTTAAAGTGTATCTCATAGTAACCCAGGTACATGGAATTCATCAACTTAAGGTGACTCTTCAATACTTCTCTTTCAAAAAAAAAAAAATTAGAATTTTTTTTTTCTCTCAAGAGTATTTTCTCCCTTACATACACTCTGTCCCTCAGTCAAATTTGAGAGTCTCTAACATTCTGAAAGAAAATATTTTTAGACAGACTTTACATAGTTGTTGCCCAATTATTAATTTGACAGAAAACCATTTGGGGCAAACAAGAATCGAACCTCTTAACACTCACTAAATAATTATAGAGTACCTATTATAGAGTACCTAATGCTGCTATGTGAAGATACTCAACGAATATGAAATTTCGTTCCTGATTTCAAAAATTTTACAACTCCTTTGTGGAGATAACAGTCATTGGATTTTAGGATGAAAAGGCAATACAAGTTCATCCTTTTAGAGATCGAAACAGAAAATAATTCATTGTCTACAGAATAAAGCACAAAAGAGAAAAAGATGGTTTGACCACCCACAAAATAAAGTCTCTTCCCTATCTTCTAGAATGAGCAAAGCAATACTGTTTCCATTTAGAAAAATCCAGATGAGCGTCCAACAATGGCATTATACTGTAAAGATCATCAGCAGATGACAATAACAGAGCAGCTCAGCAGAAGTCTTAAGTAGCTGGCTGGAGATATCTTCAAAAACAAATAAGTTAATTAATTAATAAAAATAAAACACCAGAGCTCCTCAGGAGGGCCTGCTGCATGCCTTCTAGCATTTGACGCATTTGACAGACTAAGAAGAGGGTGGAGCAGACACTTGGACGTGTACGGACGTGCCAAAGGGCTCCTAGAGCAACACTCAGGCAAGTCCTGTGACAGCTGGGGACTGTGACTCCTAGACACTGAAAGGCAGCCTTGAGATGATAGGAGAGTAGAGCTCCTTTTTAGTTTTTTGTTTTGTTTTGTTTTAAATATGGCTGGCTATCAATATGCGATACAGCCCATTCATTACAGGTTTCTGTTATTTTCTGTTAATTAAGCTTTTTATTACGACTTTGTTAAAATGTGTTTGCGGTATGTTTATATATACATCTATATATTCTCAAGAGAAGTGCAAAAGGAAAACTGTGCCATCCGACAATTTCCCATGAAAGTAATTATCTGTTGGTTGTACATGGATGCAAGTGCCTCAAGGGATACTCTTGCCAGAGGAGTGAAAAATGGCGGAAAAGACTCCTAGGTGAAAGATACTGGAACGTGACATGATATGATGGGACACATTTGGATTATTAAAGAAGAGAAAAATACATTCTGAATGAGCTACGAGATGCTAAAACCCAGGGAGAAAAGTGAAGCATGAAGCAAACGGTAGCAGTGAGCTCAACAGATGTTGAGGAGTGTTTGGGGGGCAGGGAGGGAAGCAGAAGAGCCACTGGAAAAGAACAATACCCAGTGCGGGGGCAAAAGGCAATGCTCCATGGCCCAACACATTGACCCTTGATTTTAATGTTGAGGGTTCTGCTCCAATGCTGAAGCACCTGTTTGTGGGTTTCAGTGGTCTACCCATTCCTTTTCTTTCTACTGGACATACAAGAATGGGGCAATCACATTCAGGAAGACTACCACCCATCCCATAACCAGGTGCTCCATAGGGTCTACCTAGATTTGAATATTTTGTTGATCACTGATACCCTGAGATGGTTCCTTTTGTGGCACATGAGGTAGACCACAGTACCCCCTTATCTGGTGAAACATCGGCCTGGATGTTGCTGGGAAGGTCTTTTTTTTTTTTTTTTTTTTTTTTTTTTTGGTTAGATAAGATTAATTTTTAAATCGGTAGGCTCTGAATAAAGGAGTTTATTGTCTGTAATATCAGTGGGCCTCATCTAATCTGTTGAAGGTCTTAAAAGAGAAAAACTAAGGTGCCCTCTAGGAAGAGGAAATTCCATCTCCAGACTGCTGGGAGGTTCACTTGCAACATTAGCTCTTTCCTGGGTTCAACCCTGCCAGTCTGCCCTGATTTCAGACTTGACAGCCTCACAAATCATGTGAGCCAATTCCTTAAAATAAATAGCTCTTAATAGATAGACAGTCTCCTATTGGTTCTGTTTCTCTGGAAAACATATCAGTCAATATGCATACCTTCAGGGTATAAAATCATTAACTTGATATAAAAAGGAATTTGGCTATCATAACCTCAGATAGTCTGAATAAAGAATAACTTTTTATTAAAGAATTTAAGTGAACCCCAAAGAACTGATTATAGGAACATAACCTTCTGGACTAAGCTGCAAACCTAGGATCCTAGGAGCCTAAACTTACAGTCTGGATTCATGAGTATCCTCTTTCCTTCCAACCCTTTCTACTGATCTTTTGTTCTGTGGTCTGTTCATAGAGTTTCTGAAGTAGGACCTGGTACCCAGTTATATTTTTGTCAAGGTTTTGCAACCTCTCTAGAAAGTCTTATACAGGGCGCCTGGGTGGCTCAGTGGGTTAAAGCCGCTGCCTTCGGCTCAGGTCATGATCCCAGGGTCCTGGGATCGAGGCCCGCATCGGGCTCTCTGCTCGGCGGGGAGCCTGCTTCCTCCTCTCTCCTCTCTCTCTGCCTGCCTCTCTGCCTACTTGTAATCTCTCTCTCTGTCAAATGAATAAATAAAATCTTTAAAAAAAAAAAAAAAAAAGAAAGTCTTATACACCCTCTCTGAATACCTTCCCTTTCTTGACTGATCTTTTCTTAAAAAAAGATCACTGTAGTAAAAACAAGCACCTTGAGGTCAAAAGAATGTGAGTTTTGACCCGAAGCAATCACTGGCTGTGTGATCTTGTCCAAGTTACTTAACCTCTCTGAAACTCAGTTTTCTCATTTCTCAAGATCTTCACAGTCAGTATGCACAGTAAATGAGGTAACAAATGCCCTCACCTATACTGTTTATATAAGAAGGGACTGATTACCAAGAAAATTTGTATCTTTATGTAGCTTCTTGGTTTCCTTACTTTAAAAGTTGGTGATAACAACAACAACAAAAATCAACAAATACGTAATTCAGGAAGTCAATAATGTCACTGGATACTTAGCAACTGAAAAGAAGGTCAAAAGGATATATTTTTCAAGGTAGCCTAATTTCTGGAACAACCAACCCCAAATTACAGCAACTTGACATAATAAAATGTTATTTCTTCCTCACGCCACAGCCCAATGTGGGATGATGTGGGGGTACTCTGATCCACACAGTCATTCATGAACCCAGACACCTTCACTCTTGGGGTTCTAACCTCATATTGGCCCTTAAAGTTCTCACTCTCAAGCCAGATGATGAGAAAATAAAGCAGAGAAAAGAGTGATGAACACACATAGCAGCTTTTATGGGCCATTACTAAAATCACACCACATCACACCAGTTCCCATTCAGTTACCCAGAACTCTACTGCATGGCCTTCCCTAGAAAATGTAGTGTTGCCATATTCCCAGGGAGATGAAAACAAAGATACTGATGAACTGGGGCATACATTTCTGTCTCAGGAGCCATAAAAAACCTATTTGTTTCTTCAAGTTTGTCCACCCTTACCTGTTGACTGCCCATTGTTTGTACACATGCTTTGATCTGTTTTCAGACCTTTGCATCTTACAGATTCGTAGCAACACATGGGTCCCCGTCTGCAGAATTTAATCCTGGGGAAAGAAGTCAGCCATAAGACCCTTAGTGTCTAAAGTAGGAAATGGAGAGAGATGCTTGGAGGGAAGAGGGAAAAAGAGACTCAGAGTGCAAAAGAAAGTGATGAATTTCATACTACTTTAATGAGATCATCAAAAGTCTACCTAGCCACAAGAACCAAGTATTACAAGTGTTTTCCTTGGCGACATCACCTTGTAAGGCATAGGAATACCTAAACCCTCTGAGCTTTTTAAGTTCAACACTGAGAAATAGTAGCATGGGGCCAAGCCTTACAGAACATCTAGTGAGATCAGTCCACCTGTAGGCTGCAGATGCCTACGATTAAGAAGTGACCGCCATGAAAAGGCATCCACTCTCATGGACTCTTTTAAAGTCCTAAGAGAGACTGAGGCAGAAACAAACAGGAGCCAGTCTCCCCAACTCACCACTTTCCTTTCTTTCTTCTGGATCTTATCCACACTGTGGGTTCATGAAAAAGCCCCAATCATCCATTGTGCCCACCCTATGGGCTCTATCCTGCCCTGTGTAAGCAGAAATCTCAACCAAATGCCCAGAGTGCACATCATCCCCCATGACAGGAGACCAAAGGGACACCCCATGCTTCCCTTGCTAAACCGTCAGCTTTCCCCAATATAGCTACCATGCTAGAATGTTCTAATAGTAGCCATGCATTGGGGTCAGGCAAAGGGGTCTGAGAAACTACAGTGACTATCTGACAGCCCAAATAGTCGCCATTATTATTACTACCTATTAAGCAGTTCCTATGTGCTAGCAACTTTATATGTATTATATAATTAATCCCACCTCAACCTTAGCAGTGTTATTACCTCCCTTTTAAAAATGGAGACGAAGCTTTAGAGAGGTTAAGCAAACAGCCCAGGGCAGCATAGCTAATAAAAGACAGAGCCAGGATTCAAGCCTAATTTCTGTCCGACTCCTCCTACACGAAGCAATTACAGCTAACATTTGTTGAGAGCTTACTAGATGCCAGTCATTGTTCTAGGTAATTCACTTGTGTTAATTCATGTTATCCTCACAACAATCATAGAGCGCAGATATTATTATAATTGCTGGTTTGCCAATGACGACACTAAAGCACAGAGGGAAGGGACTCGTCCCAGCCCTTCAAAGAGTAAGCTGGAGGGTCGGGACTGGAACACAGGGCTCTCTGCTTCCAGACTGGGCTACCCTTCTTTCAAGGATTTATACTTTCTAATCATAAAAATTTCAAAAATACTAAAAGTAGAAAGAGCAGATATATCCATGCTGTCACTCAGATTTATGAATTATTAGCATTTTGCCATATTTGTTTCAGTTTTTATTGTTGAAGTATTTTAACATAAGCTACAGATAATGTAATAATTCACTTCCTAATACTTCAGTGCACATCTCTAAATTAGGGTCTTTTCTTATAGAATCACAATATCATTATCACACCTGACACAACTTATTAGTAGTTCCCTAATATCATATTCAAAATTCCTGAACTGTTCCAAAAATATCTTTTTTATAGCTGGTTTGTTCAAATCAGTATCCTCTGAAAGATCACAGATAGCATTTTCTCATTATATAACTCTAAAACACCTCCTCCCCACTCTTTGTACTGTGGCATTAATTATTGGAAAGTCCAGACAGGTTGTCTATAGAATGATCTGCCTTCTGGTTTTTTTTTTTTTTTATTTTTATTACTTCCTTATGGTGTTAGCTAGGTTTTTCCTCTACCTTCTGTATTCCCTATGAAGTGGAAGTTATATGTAAAGCTTGAATAGATTCACTGTTGGCAAGAATACTTCATAGGTGATATTGCTATATCATAGTGCCACATCTGGATCTTCACAGTATCTGGTCATTCTATCAAAAGCGGGGTCAAGTGCACCTAGGGAGCCAAGGTGATGACGTGATACTTCTACTGCAGAGCCATGTTCCTTTCCTTTCAATCAGCAAGCAATCTGGGGAAGTATGTGGCAATGGTCCCCATTAAATCTTGACTCAGTATCCACTGAGGACTCTTGCTTGCATTATCAGTCCATCGAGAGCTGCAAATGGTGACTTTCAACCATATTACTCCACCTACCATTGGAGGTGACATTCTTCTATAAGGAAAAATTTTCCTTCATCACTCGGGACTATTTGGTTTTGCTGAAATAGAGTTTCTTCTGGAAAAACATGTACAATATTTAATTATTTTAAATACTAATTAACAGAATAAGAAATTAGTAAAACAATCGCCTCCAATGGTGAAAAACAAGTTTTGTTTTGGGAGATTTTTTTAAGGGTAATTATAGACTTGTGGAATTCCATACATTCAGTCGCTGTTTTATGCTCTAATTGTCTTGGTAACTGTATATTCTCAACTCTAATGTTATTAAATCTATACTGGGGACTAAATTCAAATCCAATGTCCCACACAGTACCTATGGCTCTTGCTATCTGTGATTCCATCTCTTTAGGAATAAAATTGGAATAAATAACCATATGTAGCTTATAAAGTAGTAACTACATGAGACAGGTCAGGGACCAGGCTTAGCCAAGGGTGTGACACACGGAAAGAATGTGATACATGTTGACTAGTCCTATTTTCATACCAATAACACCACCATCTCATACCCAGTCTGCATGAAGGAATGGACTGGAGTCTGGGGGTTGGGTGGTAGAGGGAAGAGCAACGGTCACAAGTGTCTTAAAGAGACAGTTCTCACCATCAAAGTGGCAGGATAGAGAATTTTGAAAAGTTAGGAATGGGTAATGTAATAAGGCAATCCCATGCACAGAAAGGAGCCAGAAGAAAAATGACAATTCCCTGAAAAAAACTGTTTTGTTGTTGCTTATTTCCTTTTCCCAGGGTCTTTGGATTCTAAGATGTCACAAGGAACGCCAGTGAAGCCAGAGCTGAGTGACAGCTCCAGAACCTGTCAGGGCCCGTTCCAGGCAGCAGGTCGCTAGCCCACTCCTACCCCCAGCCACACCCAAGGTCACAGGTGGGGCTGATGACCTGAACTGCGGGGTTCTCGCCAGCCTGTGAAGACAGCTTATGAGTGAGCAGACAGGTTCAAGGTTACCTGAAAAGGGCCAAGATTATGTAAAGCCTGAAAAACATACATTTTCCTATCAAAACTTCCCACATGGTCTAAAACGATTTTAAGTAAAAAATAGAATTTAAAATGTTATTAAAATGAGGAGGATTATTTTTATCTAGATTCTTTGAACTGTATTGAGAAGCCTGGGTCTTCCCCCAAGCCAAAGTAAAGGAGAAGAAAACTTCACCTCATCTGAACCTTTGAAGGAAAGTTTTGAATTTTATATTATTTTTCTTCAGTGCCACGATGTTCATTTTATTCTGGAGCTATATTTCTATTGCAAATGCATAGTCATCAAAGCCAAAAAAGTTAATAGAAGACTTGGTAAGAGGGATTTCTTAAAATTAAGACCTGTTTTGCCTTCCCACCCTTCGGAGTATTTGCCAGGTCACCTGCCGGCGCCTCCCCCCTCCAGACATGAACAGTGGTGTTACAGCCAAAAAATCATATAGGGCCCATGTTTATTACTGAACATGTTCATGCATGTAGAGTGAGGGACTGTGAATGTGGGGTCAGGGGGAGAGGGTGCTCCTTTTTTTTTAACCTTTTCTTCCAAAACATTTCTGTCTCCCTCAGAACTCCCCAGGAACTGGTGCTGAGATTTACAGAAATGACTGAAGTTGTATCATTCAACCAAATTATCCTGCTTCTTCATTAGGTGTGGTGCTCACAGCACCCGAAACTGCCAGGCATGCCCTTTTCAGTGCATGTTAAACTTTGCTTTATAATCACATTCAGGGACGAGCACGCCTCAGCAGAATGTTGAGTGACTTGAAAAACACTTGGCTCCTCGACAAGAATAGTAAAACAAAGCTAAGTGTGTAACGCTTAAAAAAGGAACATTCAGAATCTTTTTTGCTGCTTTGATTCTGCCAGAAGGAACACCCTCATCCTCTTCCCCCAAATAAAAATTGGGGAAAACCTCCTGGAAAATAAACCCCAAGAACTAGAAGTTAGTTCCTGTTAAGAAACACGGAGCTTTAAACCATTCAGGCTCATGTTGTGCTTCTAAACCAAGGCCATTAATAAACTCAGAAAATGTTGGCCGATTATCTTCTTTCTGCTTGGTTGGTATTTCTGTACGAAAATGTTCAGATGGGAGGGAAATAAAGGCCTGGCAGCTCAAATTCAAAAAAGTTTGAACTGGAACTCATTTATTTGTATTTTAAAATCCTGAGGCAGATTACCTGGAAGGTATCCCAAACCTCAGAAGCCAAAAGTTCTGCCAAACATTTTTCGGCTTGGCAATTGGTAATATAATATGGCCAGATCATTAAAGAAATCCTGTTCTCAATTCCCTTGAAGTTTCTAAGGCAAAGTTTAAACAAAAATTATTTCCTTCAGAGACTCGTATGCATGATAAGGTTCCATCTGTGCATAAGGAATCAGCGTAGTAGATTAAACGCCTCGACTAAGAAAAAACAAACACAACAAAAATAAACCTACATTTCATTTCTAGCTCTAGACCTGCATGACTGCGTGTTTGTGAGGCAAAAAATCTGACTCTCATATCCTAGGAAGGAGTTGTTTATTACCCCCTTAGCTTGGACCAGAACTATATCATTCATTCGTCTTTCAACAATCATGTATTGAAAACACATTATGACAATGGTCCTGTGTCAAACATCACGTAAAGAAACAAAGATGAAGACCCATAAACCTTGCACTAATGGGACATAATATTCGGTGGTAGGCAGGGAAAGAAGATACATACAAATAAGATGGGAAGAGTTACGTACCTCGGGAAAGGTAAGATCAGAGGCTCTGGGTGTTCAGAGAAGAAGTATGTTACTTACAATGAAGAAGTCAGGACAGATTTCAAGAAAGAGGTGGAATGAGAGCTTTATCTTCAAGAGTATATGGGATTTGGACAAAATGGAGAAAGCTGTTGAGTGTCATGGTGTTTTGTGCAGTGCCTTATTATCTAAAACGCTTTATCTGCTCACTTCCACTCTGGGTCATATTTAAGTCCACTTAGACCCTTAAACCAAAACTAATTATGTGAACACTTATTTCTCTCCTGCATGTTAAAATCAAGTTGGATATAATCTCACAATTTTATATAATCAGTTTACTTTACATGCTGCAATTTTTTCCATCTGAATTGTTTCAAGGCAACTTTTTCCTAAATTAACTTTACCAAGAACAGATTAAACCCACGAAATCTAGTGGTGTAGCGAAGTCATCCACTATTCAAAACCAATATAGAAACAGAAGTCTGAATTCTTTAGCCTCATAAGCACGTACCACTTTGCCTGTGAAGTGTGCTTATAAAGAGGAATCATCTCTTTGCAATCATTCCATTGTCTCGATCGATGGGATGATGAAAATCCACTTATTTAATCCAACTCATTTAAATAAGCATTTACCAAGAAATTACTCCTCCAAAGACACGGAGCCACTTTCTGAGGATACAGATGACCTACAGGGATCTCACCACCTACAGGTCTCAGAGCCATCTCTAATGCAGACTAAAATTAGAGACAGAATCTCTGTATACACAGATCCCTGGAAGCACAAGGGACAAGTATGTTGGATACTTACATTCTATTTAAGATACAAAGTTAGTTTCTCGTTTGCATGTATAGATTCATATTCCTATTATTTAGCCATCTGATTGTAAGGTAGGCTCAAAATTTTCCTTAAACTTTTTTGGAATTAGCTTTAGAGCTTATTTATATATAAATGGCCTGCAAAATAAAGTATATTTAAGTGATCTGCTGATAATGATAAAAGACTGGCTTTATTTACCAAACTTGAATCTGAATGATTTTTCACATTTTCCAATGTTCAGATATACCTTCAAATTCAAAGATTTGCCACAATTGAAGATATTGAAAAATGTGTCATATACTTTGAAGGCAATTTTAAAATATACAAATAGGAACCGTCTCCAGAAATGTTTTTAGTGACAATGCCATCATATCAATGTACTTTCCTACCTCTTTCATCCAGAAAACTCCTATTCAATTTTCACAAACCAACTCTGATATTGCTTCTTCAGTAATGGTCTCCTCAGTTTCCTTCCGTATTCTCACACAATTTTGTTGAAACCTGTAATTCCGTTGTTACCACCAAGTCTAAGATACCACGAACCTGTGCCTTAGTTTCCTCATCTGTAAAATGGGGACCATAAGAAGTAGCATTCATAGAGGTAAAATGAATTAGTACCATGTAAGAACAGCATGTGAACCATGGTGTCCTAAAAGTGCATTATCGATTATACTATCGTTATTGTCCCCAATAATTGCCACGTAGAAGGTCACCAAGATAGGACCACTGAATAAAATAGCTTTATGCATTGAAAACACTGCACATACGTACATGGCACTTTACAGTTTTACAGAGCACATTTATATGAAGGAATTAATTTGATTTTCACACTATGTAAGTCAGCTCCAATGTCAATCATAAATGACAAGCACTTAATGTATTTGCCCATTTTGACTCCCCCTTCAAAAATAAGTATCAAAGTTGTTCAAGCATACCTCATTTGATTGTGCTTCACTTTACTGTACTTTTCAAATACTTTTTTAATTTTTTCATTTTTTACAAATCAAAAGTTTGTGGCGACCCTATGTTGAGCAAATCTATCAGCACCATTTTCCCAAAAGCATTTGCTCACTTCATGTCTCTGTGTCACATTTTGGTGATTCTCATAATATTTCGAACATGTCATAATTATTTTATAATCGTAATCTGTTATCAGTGATCACTGCTGTTAAACTATCATAATTGTTTTGTGGTGTCATGAGCCACACTCATATAAAATGGCAAACTTAATAAATGGTGTGTGTATTCTGACTGCTCCAGCCATTGCCTCATCTCCCTCTCCTCTCTTGGGCAGCCCTATTCCCTGACATACAACAATACTGAAATCAGGCCAGTTAATAACCCTATAATGGCCTTTAAGCGCTCAAGTGAAAGGAAGAGTCACACATCTCTCACCTTAAACTAAAAGCTAGAAATGAGTAAGCTGAGTGAGGAGGCATGTCAAAAGCTGAAATGGGCCAAAAGCTAGGTCTCTTGTACCAAATGGTTATCCAAATTATGAAGGCAAAGGAATAGATTTTAAAGGAAATTAAAAGTGCTACTTCAGCAAACACAGATAAGAGGAGAAAGCAAAACACAGCCTTATTGTTGATATGGATAAAGTATGAGTGGTCTGGATAGAAGATCAAACCAGCCATAATGTTCCCTTAGCCAGAGCCTGATCCAGAGCAAGGTCCTAACTCTTTTCAATTCTATAAAGGCTGAGAGAGGCAAGGAAGTTGCAGAGGAAAAGTGTGACACTAGCAGAGGTTGGTTCATGAAGTTGAAGGAAAAAAGCAGTCTCCAGAATATAAAACTGCAAGGTAAACCAGCAAGAGCTGATGTGGAAGCTGCTGCGAGTTTTCTAGAAGATCTAGCTAAGATAACTAATGGAGGTGGCTACACTAAACAACGGATTCTCAATGGAGACAAGACGGTCTTATACTGGAAGGAGATGCCATCTAGGACTTGCATTGCTAGAAAGGAGAAATCAATGCCTGGCTCCAAAGTTTCAAAGGACAGTCCGACTGTCCTTAAGGGCTCATGCAGCTGGTGATTTGAAGTTGAAGTCAGTGTTCATTCACCATTTTGAAAATCCTAGGGCCCTTAAGAATTATGCTAAATCTAGTCCACCTGTGTTCTAAAAATGGAACAAAGCCCAGATGACAACACATCTGGTTACAACAAGGCTTACTGAATATTTTAAGCCCACTGTTGAGACCTATTGCTCAGGAAAAAAAGGATTCCTTTCAAATTACTATTGATTGATGAAGTACTTGCTCACCCAGGAGCTCTAAGGAAGATGGGCACTGAGACTGATGTTGATTTCATACCTGCTAACACAAATCCACTCTGCGCCCATGCGTCAAGTAGTTTGGACCTTAGGTCTTATTACTTAAGAAATACATTTCACTTAAGGCTGTAGCTGCCATAAACAGTGAGTTCTCCAATGGATCTGGACAAAGTAAATTGAAAACCTTCTGGAAAGGATTCACCATTCTAGATGCCATTAAGAACATTGGTGATTCATGGGAAGAGATGAAAATATCCAAATTAAGAAGAGTTTGGAGGAAATAGATTCTAACCCTCCTGGATGAGCTTGAGGGCATCCAAACTTCAGTGGAGGAAGTCACTGTAGATGAGGTATAAGTAGTAAGAGAACTCAAATTGGAACTGGAACCTGAAGATGGGACTGAGTTGCTTCGATCTCATGACAAAACTTGAACAAATGAGGAGGGGCTTCTTATGGATGAGCAAAGAAAATGGCTTCTTGAGATGAAATCCACTGCTGGGGAAGAGGCTATGAAGACTATCAAAATGACAACAAAGGATTTAGAATGTTACATAAATTTAGTTGTTAAAGCAGCAGCAGGTTTGAGAGGACCAACTCAAATTTCGGAAAGGTCTACTGTCAGTAAAATGCTCTCAAACATCATGGCATTGCTACAGCTACAGAGAAATCATCTGTGAAAGAGTCAGCTGATACAGAAAACTTCATTGTTGTCTTATTTTAAGAAATCACCACAGCCAGCCCAGCCTTTGGGAACCACCACCCTGATCAGTCAGCAGCCAGCAACATCCAGACCAGACCCTCCACCAGCAAAAAGATTATGACTTGCTGAAAGCTCATATGATGGGAGCATTTTTTTTTTTTTTTTTTTAGTAATCGAGTACTTTTAAATTAAGGTCTGTACATTATTTTAGGCATAATGCTATTGAGCACTTAAAAGACTACAGTGTAAATGTAACTTTTATATACATTGGGAAACCAAAAAATTCACTTGACTTTATTGTGATATTTGCTTTATTTTGGCAGTCTTTAATCAAATCCCCAATATCTCCAAGGCATGCCTGTAATTAACCTCTGCAGTGGCTTTTTAAGCAATGAGCTTCTAATGGTCTTTTTATTATGATTATCAAATGCCTATGCAAACATTCTTCTGAACCCACCCCTCCCAGGCTCTCAGTGTCCCAAAGGGACAGCTGTGTCTTACTAATCTCTTTCTATACTAGTTCCAATAGCTCAGTGGGGAAAGGAGAGGAAAATAAACAGACACACTTCTAACTTTCCAGCCTACTGACTGGCCTGCCATTCCCCTGGCCAGCATCCTCAAATATAAGATAATGAAGTGTTCTGTGCAACTGTGAAAGACTGGGTCCATTTCCCTGGGTCACAGCCAAGGGAGAAAAAGGAGGTATCCAAACACAGCTGCGCTTACTTCTCCTTGCTCAGCCATTTCAGAGAACTAGATTCACTCTATCTGGAAGAGGGTCAAATAAGGGACAAAACAAAGGACTCTCTGGGTTGATTAGGTCTGTACAGATCCTGGAGGTGGGCTTCTTTAGGCCGGCATTGCAACAACGCCTCTCTCTTTGGCAATCAAACCAAGAGAAATATAGGAAGGGCCAAAGACATAACCAGTCAAATCCCACATCACGGGAGTTGGTTTAATTCAATTTCAATCTTTAACATCTTCAATATAGTTGATTAGAGTGAACATCATGAGTGGGTAATAAATTGGCATCTGGATTGTCATCTTTGTTAGAGATTGTGCTATAAACAAACAGGTCAACGTTGGATTTTCACCTAATGGCAGATTGAGAAAAGAGAAAGGATATATGCATTCTATTTTCTACCAGCTATAGTAGTAGACACACAGAGTTGGCACTTCTGTTTCAGAATCATACAGTAATAGAGATCAGGGAATTCCTCTAATCCAACCCCACGCTTTAAAGAGGCGCAAGCAAGCACAGAGTGCCTTGCCCAGATGTGGGGTCACTTAGGAGCTGGCATCTTTAATGAGAAGGTCTCAAGTTCTAGCATGAAATCTTCTGACTAGTTCACGGAGCACTATTGCTCATTTGCTATTTACCTGTAATATTTTCATAAGATGTACCACAAACTTCAGTACTTATTTATTGTGTATTATTTACTGTTGCTTTATATAGGTTAGTCCTCCCTTTAATATTATCATAAGTTCCTTGAGGGCTAAAGAGTTCTGAGTCCTTCCAGGCCACCTCCAATGCCTCTCAGCAACAGCCCTGAAATTTAGCATTGACTGTGTTCCTTCCATTGGCAAACAAACCCGGGGGGCCAGGCCGAACCGGGCTCTTGTCCTCCTGAAGTTTAAAATGGAATAGGCAGAAAGCGCTAACACTTTCTGCTGTGGTAGAGGCGCAGACACAGGTTTTTTTTGCAAATGCATGTAACAAGGAGATAAACTGATGAATTCACCTGTCGACATCTAAGAAAAGCTACTCAAAAGTGTGGCTCAAGGACCGGTGCTGGTTACATATGAAATAAACTCAGAGTAAGCATTTAAAAACTTTTATAGCCATTCACAAAGTAAAAATCACGTCTGCTAAGTCTCATAAAAGAATTACAACTTGGGCTTTGTATGTCTGAGAACAAGGTGGAAATTTTAAAAAGAAAGAAGGGAGAGAGAGAAAGAAAGAAAGAGGCCTTTCTTCACAGAGAATTTGAGAAGCACCATCTTCGATGAACCAGGCCTCACCTGGGCCTGGCAGAGGGGGAGGATTTCCCCAGCCAACTACATGGAAGGAGGCACCACCAGCAGCATTAACTCAGAGGGGAGGGTAGAGGGAAGGAGGGAGGAAGGAGTGAGGCAGAATGAACCAGTGAAGAGACAAGCCGGGGGACTCTCCTGTCTGTGGGAGGAGTGTGGGAACCTAGAATTAGTCAGTGGTAGCAAAAGGTGGGGAGATTTTATTTCAGGCTGAAGCATTTGGACCTTATTGTGTCAGCAGCGGAGAGCTATGGAACATTTTTGACTGGAAAGTACCATAATGGAGTCTGCACGTGGGTAGAGGACTCTCAGGAGCTACTTGCTAATCGCGCTGCTGTGCATATGCTCCACTGACTGTACACTCAGATGCCTACCTGAGCCAGAAAGTTCCCCTAAGCAGGAAGGCAAGGCTTTCCTCACCTCCTCTCATCGGGCACCTATGATCCAGAGCGAGCCAACCACTTTCTTTTGGAAACACACATCCGGTGTACCAGATATCCAATCTTTTAAGAGAAAATGAAATGCCAGATTTACATGGCAGTGCCTAAATTTTAAATGTTAGCATTAATTCAAAACTGGTTAGGGCACCTGGGTGGCTCAGTGGGTTAAAGCCTCTGCTTTCAGCTCAGGTCATGATCTCAGGGTCCTGGGATGGAGCCCCACATCGGGCTCCCTGCTCAGCGAGGAGCCTGCTTCCCCCTCTCTCTCTCTCTGCCTGCCTCTCTGCCTCCTTGTGATCTCTCTCCCTCTGTGAAATAAATAAATAAATAATCTTAAAAAAAAAAAACTGGTTAAAAGAGTCCATTAAAACCAAAGAATCAGGTTTGAAAGTTGAATGGATCTGTTGCTCGGAGCTGCCAGGTGAACTTCCGTTTTAGCATAAAAAAGATGTTATGTCTGTTAAAGTGACAAACTGCTCCTCGTGTACATTTTGGTTCCTGAAACTTATAAAGATCATTTTTAATACTCATAACATGACGCCTCTACTGTCCAGCGGCCCTCGGTCTTCAGTGACGATCGCCGGCATTACTGATTACAGCCAACCTGTGCCGATGTACCCAAACGTTGTGCATCCCTCCAGTTCCTGCTCACTTGCTTCAGCAGTAAAAATTATGTGCAATTACAGACACCCTTTATAGCTCCTGTCACTACCGCCATCGCTAAGGGGTAGGGCTGTTTGATTTTTTAGTATCGTTATCTCTTACAACCAGAGCGCCTGTAATCCCCAGACTGAACCTGGACAGTCCCCATCCAGCCTGCAGGAAAACAGCCTCCCCTTCTGCCCAGGGCACTTTGCTATTCCCTCTTCTCCAGGGATCTTTGCTCAGCTAAGGTTGCCTGTGCCCCATTTTTGCCAAGGTAAAATTAATGTCAGCGGGCCACTGGCAGCCCCCTTAGGATGCTCCCAAATGATGGGACCCTTGAAAAAAGAATCGTTTTTATTCCAACGGGTTTCAGAAAAGGAAGGAAAACAAACAACAACAACAACAAAAACAAACACCCATCTGCCAGTAAATTTTAAATGTGTTTGTTAGATGGGGGTGGGAGGAGTTGAAGAGGAGAAATAAAAAGAATCGATAAAAAGTCTTTCCCGGCTTTTCTTTCCACAGCCTGCCTAAAGAATATACATCCTTTTGATTAAAATAGAGCTTTCCATGCCCTTCTCAGGCACGCTGCCAAAAGCTGGCTTAAGGTGAGTTCTGCTATTTTAAGGTGGAATTGTTTGCATTTGACTTGAAAAGTGTCATGATTCTGCAGTTTGCTTTCCACACTGCCTCAGAGGGGAAGCAGCAAGCTAATAAACCTGTCCAAGGAAACCGCATGGAGGAGGAAGTGAACTCTGGCCCCTCGGGGAGCATTTTTTTAAGGAACAAACAAACAAAAAGTCCAAATGACCACAATTTCACAGCTTTCACCATTCTCTGTGCTACTTTTTATTCCAAGAAACCAGAATTCGGCTTGATAGAGTTAAAAGTTTACAGACATTCACATCATCAACTTCCACAGTAAAAGATGATCTTTCAATTACAAAAATCACTGAAGTCTCAGATTTATTTAGTTTAGGTGAACTTCTTCTTCCACTCATTTCTCTTATAAATGTATCCATTCAGAAAGCCAAGCTCAGAATTTGAATTACTTCCAAAGAAGGATAAATGTTCTGGATTGCTGGCTGACATTTTGTTGTTGTTAGTCTGGTCATTTTTATATTTTTCCAGTAAAATGTCTTGGTCTTTTAGCCTAGAAAGTCATTGGGTCTGTGTTTGAAAAACAGATCACTCTGCGCATGCACAAATGTGGCTTTGCTGGGCTGTTAAGCTTGAAATATGGCTCTCTTTCTCTTCTCTGTTGTTCTGGAATGAGTGCTTCATTCTCTTCTGTCTTAGCTGAGCTTACCTCCTGTCAGTCAGCATGTGCTCAGCGCACTAGAATTATCTGAATTTATTACCAGTGTTTCTTACCCAACCCATTTTCTAATTTCTGTTTCTCAGTCTCAAATTCTTAAAAAATTACTATTAATTACTGTTTGTCCTCATGAGTCTAGAGTTTGAGGCATTTAATATGATTACCTTCTAATAAGGCTGCTTTCACAAGTATAAAACAAGAATTTTAAGTTTCTTTTTTCCTTCTCTTCTGAATTCCATGTTTAAAAAAAAATCAAATCATAAACTGATATGCCTGTCTTTGTTAATTTCTTAAAGCTATAGAGCAAAATGTCGCACCGAGTAGATATGAAATGAAATGGAGAGCCTTTCCCTACCCACATGTTTTTCCTTTTCCCATTTTCTTCAGTCTCTTTGTCTCTTCTTTTGTGTTCTAAAATGTTTTTAATTTTTTAAACTGAATTGTTTGCATTTTTTAATTAATTTATTTATTTTTAAGTAATCTCTATACCCATTGTAGGGCTTGAACTCACGACCCTGAGATCAAGAGTTGTATGCTCTTCCTACTGAGCCAGCCAGGCGTTTAACATATGCACTTAACATAAGCAGTGGCAAGTCTCCATGTAACTACTCAGAAGACACTAGTAGAATCATTGAGTTTGTGAGGGCAGTTCTGTAAAACGTTGCTTCAGGGCAATGGAATAATGTTCTACCTTTGAAAAACTGAATCAAGTCCTTTGGACTCCCAGAAGAGTACAGTCTACCTCAGCTAAAAGATGTGATGAGACAGTCACTGATGGCTTTAGGCACAGACTCTCCTGTGTCTGTGTCTGGAAAGGGTCATTCCAGGCCCAGGTGTGGTTTCAGCTTCAATAATAATATCAGTAGGTCTTCAACTTCCTATATCAGCTCCCCATTGAGAATTAAAAAAAAAAAAAAAGCCATGAGCTTTCTTCCTGTGTAAATATACATATGTCCATGTCACCCCACAAAAGTCCTTTCCTGGGGTCCCACTGCCCAGTTTTTAAACTCGCCCAGAGACACTGCATCTCTGGTATCAGATACACACACGGAAAACCCAGAGTCTGATTTAGTAAACCAAAATACCACCTTATTTAGATCTAAGATACACAGGGCTTAGTCCAACTATCCGCACATTCCCTTCTGGTAGGTAGAACTATACAGGAAATCAAATTACAGATCAGAAGGCTTCCTGGTGATTTTAGAAATGGAACCAAAAAAGTAGATGTTATCAAGCTACAGCAGCCTTATCAATGTCCCTTCCCCATTCTCAGCATAGTTGTGTCCACCATCCTTAGAGTCCCCTCTCCTCTAGCCACTATTCACTAAAACTTCAAAATAGAAAGGGCAGAGAGCTCAGAGAATTCCAGTCTGTTGCCCATAGAGTATTACTTTGGCCAAACAACTTAAATGCAACTGAGACAATCCAGATCTCAGTTACTCTACTCATTTCTTCTTCAAGATGTCTTATAAGGACCCTTGTACCTTTTGAAGATTTGAGAAAGTCTTCATTTTATGAGTAATGATTATACAAAACACTTCTGCAGGTGGCTATAAATTGATTATTTCTGTTACATGTCAGAGAATTTAACCTGACTTTGTCTTCAAGTCCTGTGAGCCCTTCATAAGGGGGAATTATCAGCTACTACTCACCAACTATAGAGTCAACTCTATTATTTGTTTGCAGTAACACAGAGCAACCATGGCAGAGAGCATCAGAAGCAGTTGCCTAAATGTATGATGCTTTCCAAAAATATTTGCCTCCTTGGGTTTTTCTTAGATTATTATTTCACCGTGTTTGCCTTTCTTGAGCCAGACAATGGAGCCAGGAACACACTGAGCTAGAAAGAATATAATAGTCTTTACTAAGTGCTTCACCAACAGGTGGTATTCTTTCTCTCTATTTCCCCCTCTTTCTTTCCTACCTCCCTTCCCTCTTCTCGTCTTCCTTCTCCCCCCTCAAGAAATTCCATGTAAAGCTAAGAATCAAGAAATAATTCTTCAGTAGATCAGCTACCACAGCAGAATTCTCAATCTCTGTTGCAAAATTTCAAATGTTTCTCCTAAACCAATCTAATGAAACAGCTTGCATAGTGGTTTTAAAAAATATAAAAGTGTTGTCTTATATTCTTTCCCTAGTGAGACATCAGATGAAGACACGGAAGCTTTTCTAAGTGCATAGAACCGAATGGCCAACATGAGGACTGAGTCCAAGGAGGCAAAGGCCAGAGCAGAAGCTGAGAAGTAGGCACCAAACAGGTTATCAGAACAGGAGAGCCAAGGAGAAGATGGTGGGATGAAAGCAAACAGAAGTTGGAGCATGGACTAAGGTCAGAGCAGGCAAAGAGATGACAGGAAGATGTCTGGAGGCAGACAACTTCTCAGCTTAGGATATAATCTTTTCAGGAGAGTTGTGATGGGGAGAACAAAGTTAAACTACGGTTCACAACAGCAAATGGGCAACACTGCAATGAAAGTTGTGCGAGGGCAGCAACAGGTCAAGCAAAACACCCCAATGTGATCCAGGTGTTCACAGGAACCAGTCATAACTTTCCCTCCATTGGGTTAAGTGTAAAGATGCCATCTGGCTCCTTTCTCAACCAGTTGCTTCAGTTAAGACATCATGAAAATCAGCACAAGACACTCCCAGGGATAGTCATTATCTTCAAGCCTCCTGACAAGTTAGATTTCCTTGGAACAAACGAATAAGAAATAAGATGTAAGGGAGTCCAGATTCACAAAAGCTTCACCTAGGCTTGGCAGGACTCCTGGGTGGTTTAATCTTCCAGGATTCTGATTTGTTCTGCTTTCCTTTGAAATGAAATGGAAGCCTCCAACAGACCCTTCTATTTCCAAAACATGTTAAACTCTGCCAAGAGTTTAATTTATATTTTGGACAAAATGTATCACTTAATGCTCTTTAGTAAATACTGATTAAGTATATGCTCAGGAGAAGATTTGCATTTATATGATACCAGTGAAAAACTTTTCCTTAAGATGAACAAAAATTCTACAAGAAATATTTTCCATTAAATGATGTTATGGTCCTTATTTTGTGGAGACACAGAATTAAATGCTTCTCCGCCAAAACCCCACAGTAAGCCAAGGGCCATACTTGCCCTGTTACAACACGGGGACACTACTAGCTCAACACTAAGAGATCGAAGTCATGAAATTTCCCCCCAAATATCATGTAAGATCTTTTCATTTAATAACAGGAAGGAAGGCTTCGACAACAATTGCATTAACAAGCTTTTAACAACTTGATTTTAACACTGGTGGCACATAAGCTACATTGAGACTATAAGTTGTTTCAGTGAGTAGCACCATTTTGGAGAAGAGTCACCCCTTCACCTTTTTACTTTTGTAAATCTAAAGATTCCAAACAGAACTTTGAATTCATAGGTGGAAGCTCCCATTTCTTTTTTTTCTTTTCTTTTCCTTTTTTTTTTTTTAAATAGACTCCCCTCTGGGCCTTGAATTCACAACCCTGAGATCAAGACCTGAGCAGAGATCAAAAGTCAGACACTGAACTGACTGAACTACCCAGGCGGAGCCCCCCATTTTTCCTAAGAAATTAAGAAGTTGCTATTGCTGACCAACAATTTTCAATAAAAGCAATTACCAGTCTATAAATTGATTAATAGTTGAAGCAACAAATCGATCATTCTCTCTAAACCAAATAATATACCAAGTGCCATAGTGGACATAGAAGCATAAAGTGGTCTTTGCTGATCATTATGTTTATTCCTTATACTCCCAAATCCGTTTGCCACCTTTCCCTTCCATACTTTGTTCCTGGGGAGGCTGACCTCTATAGACTGCATCCCTGGATCCCCTTCCCTTCTGGTTTATCACTGGGTTTGGCTAGTGGAAAGCCAGCAAGAGATCCAAGGGCTGCCTGTACAGAGTGAGGGTTTTTATCTTCCAGCTCCCTCTCCAGCTGGCCTGGCTTCAGACAGTGGTTTTGATTCTGTAGACTACACCTGCTGTCCATGGTTCACTTCTCTTCTATGATGCTCGAGTTCTCACCAGGCCCCCACAAAAAGTAAAAGTCCCCCTTCTCCATCAGACCCAGGGTTAGGAATCCATTCCAACTCTTGTTAGTCTCTAGGTGCCTAATGATTCCTTCTGACTCCCAAACTTCTGTAGATAGGCCTTTCATTAAAGTAGTTCAGTCAAACCTTTTGAGTACGTGATCTGTCTTCACCTAATCCTGATCTCTGCCCCTAGAACTTTCACAGTTCTTATTAGAGAACAAATAAGGGAAGAATAGAGCTGATATCTTTATAGGGGTTGGAAACATTCCATATCTTGATCCAGATGATGGTCACCTACATAAGATTTTTGTACAACCTATGTACCTAGGTAATCAATTAAGTGATAGGATACCATAAAAGCCAAGTGTCAGGGGAACATTAAGGATAAGAGGCTGTAAGTATTTAGGGGAGGACAACAATGAACAGTTGGGGACAAGGTGGGAAAAGGCTCTAGAGAAAGACAAGTTTGAGCTCACACCGAAGGTCAGCACTTGGACCAGCAGAGACAAGAATCCAGTGTTGAAAGGAGACCCCCAGTGTGTCCAGATGGGAAAGAACATAGGAGCCAATAAAATAGACAGACCAGACACTGGCAGATATTTCTTTGTCTTCTATCAAAAGGTCACTTTATATATTTTTTTACTTCTATTACGTCCCATCCTCAAGCAATCTAAGCTAAATGGGTCAGTATGTGACCATGTGACCATTTCAAGTAAATTATTGTGAAGAAATAACTCGATTCATGTGACCTATCCTTTTCCACAAGATAGCAAAACCAAAAAAGCTCCCATACCCAGAGCGACCCCTCAGAATTCCCATGGCATGACATCATCTCAGGTAATCTCATGGAGTTGAGATTTCACAGCACTCCTGCTTTTCAATGAGCCTGAGCCAATCATTTATTTCCCACTTAATCAGCTTAGTCCTCAGAGCCTGCACTTCACTAGGAAACCATTTGGGAGAAAGACAAGTATTCATTCGAAATATCTTGGTTCATTGAGCCAATGAAGTATCCGAAAAGATAGTAGCCTTCATTCTTCACAATGCTTTGTCATGCTTTACAATGTTTATTTTAGGTGAGTCAAAATTGAAGAGGATCTCTGGCACGTGCGTGCAATAGCATGTCTCTGTTCTCTTCAAAGGCTGTTGAGAATATCTGCATATCAAAATAACCTTATCCAGCACTGTACACGGCTTCTAAAAGTTTGTCATATCCATCATGGGGAACTTTTTAATTACGGAAAAGAAAATGACAGGAAGATGGAACACCTCAGATGATGTAGTGATGGATAGAACTACACTCAAAGTTGAGGTTAGTTAGTTGAACTAAGTAAAGGTTATAGAAAAGTTGCTGACAGTCAGGGGAAGAAACTACGTAAAATCAGGCACTTCCCACATGCATTTTGAATGTAAATACGTTTAGCACCCAAAGAAGTGCAGGGGAATCTAGCTATTTTGGGCTATTCTGAACAAGGACAGCTGTATGTTCTCAAACATATGGCTCAACATTTATAAAGGGGGTGGGGAGAGGAGACAAGAAACCACTAAATGGCCTATTTGAGTTGGCCATTTTAAGATTCCTTAGAAGTTCTGACATCCAAAATTGATTCCCTACTAACCAACATATCAAGTATCGGGCATTGGCAAACATTCTGTTAACTGATATTTGGATTAGAAGATGTAGACAGAGGGTTCTCTCAACAAAATAAACCACTTCAGTTCACCTCATCTCATTTTGTCTGTCCCCATGCATGTGTTTGGGGGAAGGGGTTATGGGAAGGGGTCAACCACTCTCCATACATGACATGGGATCCCTCAAGGGAGCTAGGAATCTATGGACTTACTTCTCTGATTTTCTCATTGTTTCTACTGGCAAAAAGGCTCTTGGAAACCTCTAAGCAGTAATTTGTGCTCATTTCAAAGGGCAGATTTTCTATTTTCCCTTTTCCATTAATAAGTATTAATTGCTAAATCTGTTAGCAAGTATTTAATGAACTCTATCATGATCTCAGCACTGTGCTAGGAGCTTTGGAAGAAAATAAAACATGATCCCTGACCTCAAAAAACTTACAGAATCTTTGGCTGGAACAAGACCAAATCACATTAAATAAATCTAGCAAAGATACAAGAATATGTAGACATACAGTTCAGAAAATACTCCTAAATGGATCAGTTCTCCAGACCCTGCAACACCATGACTATTTTTATTAAAATATATCTGGGAGCGGAGCTCAGTTTTGGAGCTTTGTGAAACTATTTCCTTTTACATTCCTACCATCCTGGCATAGAACTGTTGGATGCCAGCCCATTTCATATCCTCCTTCCTCCCTCTCTTATCTCTCCCTGATGCATGATTTACCCTCCCCTGGAGCTCCCACCATCTGGATCAGACTTTCTGCCTCCCTGGACCTAATTATTTCCCTGATTCTCTAGAGTAATCTCTTTCCTTTTGCCTATGACTCAACCTTTTATTAGTGAACAATTAATTCTTTGCTTTTCTAATGTTCTCTGCTCTACTTTCTTTTCCTACGTTCTGCTAAGTGCACATTGACAGATAAATATAAAATATTTTCTGTCGCACACATACAAACACACACACACACACACACACACACACACACACACACACACACACACAAAGCAAAGCAAACCTTTTCTTAACCTCACTGGAGCCACCATGCAAGTAACACCAGCACCAGAGACTGAAGTTTAAAATGTCCAGCCCAATGAAGGTGAAATGTCATAAAATTTCACAAGGCAAATAAGGAGAAGAAACATAAATGAGACAACGTGGCAATGAAGGAAGCCGAAGTAGAAGAGAGAGCCAAATGCAGATGACAAATATTAAAGAACAAGAGAAAAATAAGGATGACATACCAAGTAAGAGAAATGTAGTATCTGAAAAGAGGTGGACATTGAGATGTATTTTCATAATTTCTAGATAGGAGACATGGGACCCAACAAAGGAAAGGGAATCAAGAATTCTCCAAGTAGAGCCACTTATCACTTGGTTCGTCCTGTGGCCAGTCACTCGATCTCTGTTTTGTCTCAGTTTCAAATATCTATAAAACTATACATAATAAATCTAAACCACGGACAGTCTAAGGAGTATCTAATGTAAGATTAGCTAGGGTGTACTAATGTTCCAGCTTATTTCTGCTATGGTTGATATTGTCAGAAAAAGCCCAGAAAAAAAAAATGTGTGGAAAGGTTCAGTTACTATGGAAAGTAGAGAGGGAATGTGAGGGAGTCTTTGCTTTTTTGACTCAGAGACTTCAAAGAAATACTCCCAAAGGGACACCGACAGGAGATTGGAACTGACAGAATACATTCTCAGAGACCGTGATGGATCTCCTCGTTACCTGGGAGTGGTTAGGTTTTGGAGCTCTTTGGAAGTATTTTCTCTTACATTCCTGTAATCAGGGCAGGTTCATCTTGAAAAGTAGCCTGCTGACAGGGCTGTGTGCTGGCTATGATAGAAGAACAATGATTGTTAATTAAGAAGAGAACCCAGCAACAAGAATCATGACTCCCTTGGTACCACAAACTTGCCCAACTACTTGTCTTGGCAGTGCTTTTAGAACCTTGAGCCAGTTTTGCCTGTCGGACCTCAGAGAGTTATTCTAATTAGTACGGGAGTTTGAGAAACTCTCCTGGAACAAATTGGCTACTATTTCCTAGAGAGAGTTGCAACATTATCACTTGAAAATTGATCAAATATTTTTGAGCAACTCATCTAAAACATCTCCAGTGAAAATATGCCCACATTTTCATAGGTAAATACAACAGGAAGAATACTTTTCATTGATACAACACTTTTCAGTTTACATGTGACCCAAATATGTACTCTTACTTATTCATCCCACCCCTCATCACCTCTCACTTACCCATCCCCACCTTCCCATTCCAGCAACCCATGAGGTGAACATTATTATCACCAGTTTACAGTTGAAAAATCTGAGCCCAGTTAGATTTGCTTGTTTGGACCAACATCATAAAGCTCTTTAGAAACCTAACCAGAACTTAATCACAGATTTTCTGCCTCCAAGTTCACTATTACTCCTTTTACCTTACTGTTGACTCCGAAGATGAAAATGTATCAATTTAGAAAATAAATAAATAAACAAACAGATAAACTGAGTTAAGAAAAAAATTAAAAGAAAAGTAATGGGCATGTGGTGCTCACATATTGATTTGTGATATTAAGATATTGCTAAAACGGTGGAGCAGGAGCCCCAGCCTTCATCCTGCTACAAAGATCAGCAATTAGACAGTTATCCATGAACATAATAGCTCTGGGTAAGTTCAGGATTCCACTCAAGAAACTTCAGCAACATAGTAGAACAAAAAGACCCTGAGAATAACTACACAAAAAGGGAGAGTAGAGCAGATTCATTTGCTTGTCTCAGTGCATCCACCAGGCTGGCACTCTCAGCACCAAGAGGAAACTCGGAATGGAAAGAGCTCCCTCTCATTGGGAAAGGAAAAGTGGAATGAGTGACCAGCTTCCTCAGCCTTTCAGTGTGCTGCACAAGGGACTTTCTTCAGTTCCATCCCACCCCAAAACCAGCAAAGCTACAATGTATAGATAGAGCTTGAAATAAGAAAGAAAAACAGGGGCTACAAATGCCAGCCATAGGATGAGATAACAAGGAAGAGAATAATTAAATTCTCCAATCACAAGGTGTAGAGTGGCTAAACCTATTTAAAAACAAAAAAAAGCTCCAATTATATGTTGTCTACAAGAGACTCATTTCAGCTTTAGGGACACACATGGGCTCAAAGTGAAGGGATAAAAAATGCTATTTCATGCAAAAGGAAAGTAAAAGAGAGCAGGGGTAGCTATATCTACATCAAATACACTAAGTCAAAAGTTGTAATGAGAGATAAAGAAGGTCATTATATAATGATAAAGGGGTCAATTCATCAAGATAATGTAACAATTATAAATATATATACATTCAACATCAGAGCACCCTAATACATTAAGCAAATACTAACAGATCTGAAGGAAGAAATAGATAATAATACAATAACAGTAAGGAACTTCAATACCCCCACTGTCATCAATGGACAGATCATTCAGAGAGAATAACAATAAGGAAGTGCTAGACTCGAACTATACCTTAGACCTAGCAGACATATGATCCCATTAAAAAACAGCAGTTTCTCAAACACACATGGAACATTATCCAGAATAAATCATATAATAGATCATGGAACAAGCTTTAGTAAATGGAAGAAAGCTGAAATCACACTAAGTATCTTTTCCAATCACAATTGTCTAAAATTAGAAATCAATAATAGGAGGAAAACTGGAAATTAAACAACACATTCTTGAACAACCGAAGGATAAAAGAAGAAATCAAAGGGAAATCAAAAAATATATATTGAAATACACAAGAATAGCAATATATCCAAACTTATGAGATGCAGCAAAAGCAGTTCTTAGAGGGAAGTTTGTAGCAATAAATACCTACAACTTAAAAACAAAATCTCAAATAACCAACCTAACTTTACACCTCAAGGAACTACAAAAAGAATAAGCCCAAAGTTAGCAGAAAGAATGGAATAACAAAGATCAGAACAGAAATAACTAAAGTAGAGAATAGAGAAACAATAGAAAAGATCAAAACTAAGAGCTAGTTTGTTGTTTTTTTTAAGGGGGATAAACAAAATAGACTACCCTTTAGCTAGACCAACCAAGAAAAAAAATGGGGACTCACATAAAATTATAAATGAAAGAAAAGATATTACAACAGATACTACAGAAATACATAGGATTAGAAAAGATTACTATGAACAATTATATCCTGACAAATTGGACAACCTAGAAGAAATGGACAAATTCCTAGAAACATACAACTTGCCAATACTGAATTACAAAGAAGTAGAAAATCTGAATAGACCAATGAGTAAAGAGATTGAATCTGTAATCAAAAACTTCCCAAAAAAGAAAACCCCAAGATCAGATAGCTTCACATGTGAAGTCTACCAAACATTTATCTTCTTTTTTTAATTTTTTTTTTATTTGACCCAGGGATACAGGTCTGTGAATCATCAGGCTTATACCTTTCACAGCCCTCACCATAGCACAAACCTTCCCCAATGTCCATAACCCTGCCACCCTATCCCTACCTTCCCACCCCCACGGTAACCCTCAGTTTGTTCTACCAAACATTTAAAGAAGAATTAATGTTAATCCTTCTCAAAATCTTCCAAAAGATTGAAGAAGGTGGAACACTCCCAAACTTATTTTGTGATGCCAACATTGCCCTGATACTAAAGCCGGATAAGGTTGCTAAAAGAAAACTACAAGCCAATATCCCTGATAAACAGATGCAAAAATTTTCAACAAAATACTAACAAACTGAATTCAACAACACATATAAAGGATCAGACACCATGATTAAGTGGCATTTATTTCTGGGATGTAAGGATGTTTCAACATATGCAAATCAATAAATGTGGTATCACAATAATAGAATGAAAGATAAAAATTATATGATCATCTTAAAAGATGCAAAAAAATTGACAAAAGTCAGCATTCTTTCATGATAAAAACAGTCAACAAACTGGGTATAGAAAGGACATACCTCAATATAATAAAGGCCATAAATGATAAGCCCACAGCTAGTATCACACTCAATAATGAAAGGTTGAAAGCTTTTCCTCTAAGTTCAGGAACAAGACAAGGGTGCTCACTATCACCATACCTATTTGATATAGTACTGGAAGTCCTAGATAGAGCAATTAGGCAAGAAAAGGAAATAATAGACATCCAAATCAGAAAGGAGTAAGTAAAACTATCTGTTTTCTGATAGCATCATCTTGCATAAAGAAATTTTAAAGACTCCATCCAAAAACAGCTAGAATAAATGAATTTAGCAGTTTCAGGATATGAAATCATATACAAAAATCAGTTGCATTTCTATACTAACAATGAACTATCTAAAAAGAAAAAAAATGAACCATCTCATTTCTTATAGCATCAGAAAGAAAAAAATACTTAGGAATAAATTTAACCAACGAACTGAAAGATCTATGAACCAAAAACTATAGAAGCCTGATGAAATAAATTGAACAAGACACAAACAAATGGAAAGATATCCAATGTTCATGGATCAGAAGAATACTGTTAAAATGTCCATACCACCTAAAGCTAACTACAAATTCAATGAAATCTCTATCAAAATTTAAATGGTATTATTCACAGAAATAAAAACAGCAATCTTAAGTTTCTAAAGAACTGCAAAAGACCCCAGATAGCTAAAGAAATCTTGAGAAAGACCAAAACAGGAGCATCACACTTCCTGATTTCAAGTTATATTACAAAGCTATCATAATCAAAACAGTATGGTGTTGGGATAAAAATAGACACAAGGATCAATGGAACAGAATTGAGAGTCCAGTAATAAACCCATGCATATATGGTCAATTGATATTCGGTAAGGAAGCCAAGAATTCTTACCGGGGAAAAGGTAGTTCTCTTCAATAAATAATGTTAGGAAAACTAGATAGCTACATGCCAAAAAAATGAAATTGGACCTCTATCTTATACTACTTACAAAAGTTAACTCAAAATGGATTAAGGTCTTACATGCAAAACCTGAAACTCTAAGAATCATAGAAGAAAATGTAAGGGGGAAAAATCTTTCTTGACATTGGGTCTTGGCAATGAATTTTTAAATATAATGCAAAAACTCAAGCAGTAAAAGGAAAAAAATCAACAAGTGGGCCTACATCAAGCTAAAATGTTTCTGCACAGGAAAAAAAAGTGGAAAGTCAGTCTACAGGACAGGAGAAAATATTTGCATTCCTATATCTAATAAAGGGTTAAAATCCAAAATATGTAAGGAATTCATACAACTCAAAAGCAAAATAAAAAAAAATAATAATCTGATCTTTTTAAACAGGCCAAGGAAAAATAAATAAGATGGGCAAAGAATCTGAACAGACATTTTTCCAAAGTAGACAGGCAAGTGGCCAACAGGTACATGAAAAGGTACTCAGCATCATTAATGATCATGGAAATGCAAATCAAAACTGCAATGAGCTACCACCTCCCATCTGTTAGAATGATCATCATCAAAAACACAAAAGACAAATGCTGGTGAAATGTGGAGAAAGCATACCCCAGTGCACTGTTGGTGGGAACGTCAACTAGTGCAGCCACTATGGAAAACAGTATGGAGGTTGCTCAAAAGATTAAAAATAGATCTACCATGTGATCCAGCAGTTTCACTCCTACCTATATATCCAAAAGAGATGAAATAATTATCTCAAAGAGATATCTGAACTCCCATATTAATTTTAAGTATTATTCACAATAACCAAGACATGGAAATAACCTCAGTGTCCATCAATGAATGAATGAATAAAGAAAATGTGGTATAAATAAAAGTTATTCAGCCAAATAAAGAAGAAAATTCTACCATTTGTGGCAACATGGATAGAACTTAAGGGCATTATGCTTTTTTTTTTTTTATCAAGTCAGACAGTAAAACACAAATACTATGTAATCTCATTTACATCTAGAATCTAAAAAAGACAAACTCAGAGAAGCAAAATGTAGCAAGGTGGTTGCGAGAGATGTTGGTCAATAGATACAAACTTCCAGTTACATGAGGAATAATTTCCTGGTGTCTAGTTTATAGCATGGCTACTATCATTAATAATACTGTATTGTGTACTTGAAAATTGCTATGAAAGTAGATTTTAATTGTTCTCACTAGAACAGCAGCAACTGCATGGCAATTATTTGAAGTGAAGGATGTTAACTAACAATATATACGTGTATCAAACCATCATATTCTATGCCTTAAATTTATACAATCTTACATATCAATTATATGTCAATAAGTTGGGAGTAAAAAGAGTAAGCTGATTGATTTCCTCAACATAATGATGACTGTAGGTTTCTAGACATAAGCTTGGTTTCCTCAAAGGATTGACTAATTCCACTAAAATGTCTCCTAAGCAAGTAATTCATAAACATTTCAGTCACTTGGAGCTCATTGGTTAAACTAAACTCTAATCACACAAGGCAATGGATAAAAATATTGTGGAAGTGAACTGGGTAAGAGGAGGAAAATATTACCATAGACTGGCAAGATAAACACCAAACCCCAAAATGGGTATCTCTGGAAGGTGGGATTATAGGAATCTAGTTGGACTTCTCTGAATTTTTCAAATGTCCTACAACAAGCCAACATTACTTGTGTAATTAGGAAGAGAATTATTATTATAAGAATGATGCCATGTTAGATGATGAATGAAATATAAAATTACCATTAAGATCAAGGTGGCTTCACATACATTAGTAATAAAAAAAATCAGCCTGAGACACCTTTCACCAAGTCCCTTGAAAACCATTAGTGACCCGCGCTCTCCAGATCATTCTTGAGACAAATTTTCTATAGGATAGCATATATTTACCACCTCCCACTCCCAACCACAAACTACAGTTGAGCTTTAATAGATGTTTTAAATCTTCTTTTGTTGTGTTGTTTATTTAAATTGGGCATTTTAGAAACATCTTCATTTGAGACAGAAATATAAGTAGTTCTTCCTACTGTTAGGGTTTCATCATAGGCACGTCATGTGTCAGGAGGTATGGAAATCTTCTTGAAGGCGGACCATACTGCAGGCAGTGGGAGGTAAGGTGGGCTTGTGCAGAAAAGAAACAATGGTTATCACAGGCTTTACCCAAATGTGTGATGTATCCGGAGGCTTGCTCCTGCCCACCTCCCAGGACAGAGCCACACACAGAACTCTTATCTCCTACCTTCTTTCTCCATTCATTCCCACCATCTTTTTCTCCTGTCCTTTGCTTCTAATCAGTTTCAAGGTCAAGGATCCTAAATGAGGACTTATTGTGTCATTTTAAAGACTTGTAAGGGCCCGGGGCGTCTGGGTGGCTCAGTGAAACATCTGACTCTTGATTTGGGCTCAGGCCGTGCTCAGGGTGGTGAGACCAAGCTCCTCTTCAGTCTCCGTGCTCAGCCCAGAGTCAACTTAAGATTCTCTCTCCCTCTTCCTCTGCCCCACCCCCAATTAAATAAATAAATCTTTAAAAAAAAATAAAGATTTATAAGGGCCTATAGTGCTAAAATGTGAAATGCACAAAAGTGGACTTGTATGCATAAAATAGATCTCTTCCCTCAGAAGAGGGAGTGGTATAAGTTAAAAAAAAAAAAAGAAAAGAAAAGAAAAACAACCTTAATCAGCAGAATAGTTTCCAATGTAACTGCATTCTGAAAGTCCGACTAGAAGAAACAAGTTGGATGCTTACTTAACAGGGCCTCACCAACAATGGCTTCAGAGACTAAAAAGAAGAGAGCTTTTCGTTTTGTTTCCAGCCTACTTTGTAATAACTACTTGAAATGGGATTTCCAATATACTCTCTGCTTCTACATTCATATCCTCATTTCTTTGCTCTTCTTTGCTTCCAACAGTTGAAGAGTCTCTCACATTTGATTATTGGCAACTGTTCCTGTGATTCATTAGTTGAATCCTATTTCCCATAATACAAATTATTTCACTTCTCTGACTGTAGCACAGCTAAGCATGAGTCTGTCCTAGGACACTCAGGTAATATAATTGAATGATACTAGATGAAAGGAAATTTAGCTTTTAGCACTACATGATGGTGCCTTTGCGAGGGTCAAGTTTATAAATGAGAAAGTTCAGCTAGGCTCTAAGCTCCATGAGGGTAGGGGCCATGCTCTCCTCCCCCCATCACCAATACCTAACACGAGTCTGGCACCTGGCACCTGAAAGGTGACAATCACATCTAAATTGAATTGAGATGAAGTTCAGTGATGCCTCTAGGATTCATAAGGCTATGACATCATTAAAACCTGGGTTCCAAACAGCCTAGTAGTTTCAGAAACCCCTGTGTGACACATGCCCATCTGCCGTATAAACGGACCACTGCCTTGACCGAGAGAGAGCACTGGGAGATGGAGTTGGCACGCTCCACAATTGGGTGTGAGACCTGGTGAGACTTGGCCGTTGGTCCGAGCCAAGGGGGAAAGAAACCACTCTACCTTTAAGGACAGGCTTTCTGGCGAGGCCTGCTCTCAAAATCTCAGAGCGGCGACAAGTCACCACAAATCTGTCCTTGGCAAAACAGACTGCAAAGTGAAGCAAGGCATAACGTGAAAGACACCCCCAACTTCTGCATGGAAATATCGCTGCAGGATAACATTTGAGGAGCTAGAGTTTGCACCTCGATGCTAAAGAAGTCTAGCCTCATCCTCAGTTCACCAAAACCTACCACAAGGCAAAATCAGGGTGCTGTTGAACAGTCTGAGTAGGTAGGTAGGGACCTATTTAAAAATATGTATAAAACTGGAATTATTCCATGATCTCAGTTCCCATCTGGAAGCATTTGAAACATCCTCTGCCTCCTAAGATAGAGGCAAAAACTACACACCGTAAATGTTCAGGGTCAAGAGAGGTCCTGGGGAGAAGATTAATGCCTTTTAGGGGTGGAGACAGAGTGGCCAAAAAAGAGGGTTCCCTTGGGGCTCAGTGACCCCAAGATGGCCCCACCCTGCTGTGTTCTAAAGGCTCCAACATATTCAGAAGTCTTTCTCATATGGTAGCTTCAGAAAGATGTTTTTTTGTTTTCCTTTTTTTCCATTTCAGAGATCTTTTGCCTGGTCTGGCAAATAAAGTCATCCTTCATCATTCTAATGCATAAAACATTTCCAACCAAAATGCAATTCAGTTGCATCAGAGCAAAGGTTCCAGCACAGTTTTTCCAAGTCAGTAGGAAAACCGAGTGGTAAGCATGAGAAACCCACTCTGAAAAGCAGAAGCAGAATGTAGCTCCCACCCCAGTCCTATCAGGGTATGAGACACCGAGGAAAACCTTGGGAAAAAACAATGCAGGAGAAAAAGAACATTCAAAAGCCCAGGAAGGAATTGTGAAGTGCTGGAGAAGCCTCAAAGGACATCACATTAACGGGTGGTGATTAAAGAGAAAACCTTCAAGGAAGCCGAGGATGAGCTAGAAGTCAACAGGAAATGGACTGTGGTTTTAGAAGGTCAGCTGAGAGCTAAATGTGACCGTTGGTAAAGGAGGCCAGTTCCCTACAAGAGACATTAAGAGAATGTCTGGGGCCCAGACTTTGTCAATATTGGATCTGAGAGTTACCTTGGAGAAGGCCTCTCTTCACAAGGCCTGTCCCATAAACCAAAGGTGCACCTGGGCTCCCTGGGTTTGCAGGAAAGACCTGTAGATGCACAGATCTATCTCACTCCTGCCCGCGGGTCTTTTTAATGGATTCAAAGGCATTAAAATGGCCATACTCCAGCCATGAGGCAGGAGAGCAACTTTTCTGTCTTCCTGGAAACCAAACATCTATTTCCTGCGAAGCCAGATAGATAATTATGGGGAAAACAAAAACCACATTTGGGGTCATCAGTCCAGCCCTCCAGCTTCTCAGCAGAAATCAATGCAGAGAGTCAAAAGACTTGCCTGGATGAGTTTCAGTCAAAGGGGCAAGATTCTACCTGGAGCACTCGGCAATGTCTGGTGCATTTCTAGAAGCCATGGGTGAAAAATGCAAAGCCGCTGCCTGAGTTCATATGCAGATTTTTCAAACGAGTTCATTTTCCCCGGGCTGCCAGATTTAGAATGGGCCAGGTGAGCCCAAGTACCAATTCAAATATGCTTAGCAGTACAGAATCCTGCTGGATGGCAACTCTCTACTACTGCCCAATGTCAGGAAAACTGCTTAAATTAAGGCCCTAATGTCTCTTGTCAGAACACAAATGGATAAAGTCTTCTCCCACTTCCTGAGAAGAAACCAGTCGCTGGGATAGCTAGGAGCACGCTGGAACATTGCAAGCCACGGATGTCTAAATTACCCAGCCAGGTAAGTCCATCCAGTTCTCATCTGCAAGGTGCCCTGAAGCAACACAGACATGCAGAGCCAATTCACACTGACACACTAAGGAGCTCAGAAAGGCCGTGTGATTAAAACTAATGATATGCATGGGAGTTGTGTGTGGGTGTGTGTAGGCAGAAGGAGGTGTGGCTCTTGGTATAGTCTTGCTCCTCTGGTATGGAACACTTACACCTCTGGTTCTCATTGGCAAAATGAAAAAAAAAAAAAGCAAAAGAATAAACAGAAAACATGCTTTTGGTTGCTTCTGCCAACATTGGAGCAAACCTTTAAGGAGCTCCTCAGCAGTAGAACTTGGCACTGTGCTTTATAAGTTGGTACAAAATTCTTGGTGCCAAATGCTCAGGGAGAATATGCCTATGACTCTGCAGGCAGACTTTGGCAAAAAGCCCACTCCCTCGCAAAGGGGTCTTCCATAATGCCTTTGCCATGGAAATCCAATGCAATTCCATGGCACCGGGGACCAGCATCTTTTCCTGGCGTGAGACCTTACCTAGTGCAATGTGTGTATAGCCAAGCACATATGCTATTGAGTGTGCACTCGAATTCTGTCTGACTCTCCTCGTGAACCAGGCTCAGGCAGGCAACAATGTGTCAGGGCAATCACTGCATGGTTTTAAGACAAGAAGAGTATTTTCCTGAAAGACCCCCAGCAGATCACACACTGGACAAAGTCACCTGATAGCACCAAAGCCCAAGTCAGAGCCAATGGCTTATATGAGTGATTGGCCCCCAGAATGTCAGGAGGACTTCACTGCAGTCTTCCTCAGCAAATGAGCTGTTCCAGCTTCCATCTCAAGCACATTATTGACCCTAGACAGTGAGTTTTCCCTACATCTAGTAGACACTGAATGTTGGTTTGAACACCAAGTGGAGGGACAGAAGGAAGAAAACTCTGGGATGGGGATGATAGCAGGGGTTTGCATAAGGACAGTGTGTAGCTGAGGAAAAACTCCAAATTGGAGCCAGGGTCATGACTGGTCTTCATCTTTAAAGATAGGGACAAAGGCATCACTCATCCAGCAATTCAATGACATGATATAGGGGACAGTCTCAAGTTTCCATAGTAGAAACTATACTCTCATTCCACTAAACTCAAGGAGCTTATAATCAGACTACTTATAGAGGTGTTTTGCATTTTACAAAATATTGTTGCATGTATCATTAAGGAAATAATAGGAGCATAAACGGAGAATAAAAGATATCACCAATTACTATATGATAATACATTGAATGAATCGGACCAACAGTAAACACAGAGACATCACAGGAGAGAAGAACTGCTTCTGGTCAGAATGATGCCGAAGTCGATTTTAACGGGGCAGAGGAGGTTTGAAAGATGGAGAAGTGGGAGAACCAGATTATATTCTCTTACCAGAGAATACAAGCATCTTTTTTTTCAGATAACAAACTGTATTTTGAACTTTCTATGTTCCAGGCAATGTGCCAGGAGCTGGATTTATAGCAGTAAAAAAAGACAGTCTCTGCACTTGCAGTAGGCAAGATGGACAATGTGTAAGTAAAAAAGTAAATAAACAAGATAATTAGATAATGCAACAAGTGCTGTGAAGGAAACCGACTGGTGATATGACAGGAATTTTTTATTTTTATTTATTTATTTTTTTAGCTCTCTGCTGCGTGACACTCTGCATATAGCAAGTGCTCAGTTAATTTAATTAAGCATGTGGTAACACAAAACTACATAATACATCAGAATAAAAGACCCAATGACAAGTTCGCCAACTTTTCCGCAAGTAGGATCCACCAAATGCAAACTGACTTTAGCCAGCTGGCGACCCTCAAAATGGCGATGGCTCGCTTCCTAACGCAGTGTTCCCCCACAGCCTGAGCCAAACACAAAATCAAATTAGAACAAAATAACGAGGGCAGAAGAGTCAAATGGTGTGTAAGGAAAATGAATAAAACATTTTTTATGTTATTGTTGAGGCAAAATTATGATTGAAATGGAAAATTCCTAATATATTCTCCGGTCACGACTTTGAAAAGGCATAAAATGACGTTGGAAAGACAAAGATTGGCTTCCTGAGGTCAGGATGCAGCTTCCTGAAAAATGAGATAATCCAAATAAAATAACAGTCATATAATTAGAAATATAGTGCCAAAAAAACAATTTAACTGATCCCTTGTCACTTCTTGGTTAAGTACGACCATTTGATTTGCATTCCCGGTCACAGTTTTAGTGTTAGGCACGTTGCAGCCCAGTCAGATACTTAGATCCTCCAGCATTAACCCTGTGAAGAGAATATGCTAGAGGCAGAGGACTCCTGTGAAGAACAAGGGTCAAAGGCGGTCAAATGTGTTCATAGGTTAACAGTATGGAGACTGATGTGCTTTTCCCTTCTGCATTTCACGTAGATGATTCTCTCTCCAGGTAGAGTGAGGCTGCCTTCCATGGCAGTGGCAGGAAGATCATTACAAAAGAAAGGAAAGAGAAAAAACAAGAGAATATTCAGCATCTGATGTCCAAAATAAGATCTTTCATCAAGGCAATAGGCTTGAGAGCAGGATGTTAAGAGCATATTCTGTAATTTTGTAGAAAATCAAAAAGCAAGCCTACAGAACTCAGATCATATAGTATCTTCTATATACAGAAAATATAATCCTTGGATCTATTGACAATGAGGTCCTAAGCTCTGTATGACAAAGAGGAGGAAAATTCCCGAAACCTTTTCCTTCTGTTCTGCAAGATTTTACGAGGGCTAACGAAAGCCCTCTCCCTTGCTGGCTAAATGGAAATGACAGAGTAGAGAACAAGAAAGTCCTAAGGCAGGGGTGTCCAACAGAACTTTCTGTGACGATGACATGTTTTATGTGTGTGTTGTCCAATGTGGTAATCACTAGACACATTTGGCCCCCAAGCACTTGAGAGGTAGCTACAATAACTAAATTTTAATATTTTAATTAATTTAAATAGCCAAGTGCGGCTAGTAGGCTACCATATTAGATGGCACAACCCTGGTGGATGATGAAAGCCCATAAAGGAAGAGGTCTTGATCTGATCCACTGCTTGGAAGGGAGCCATCCAGGAGAACCTCATGATGGCCCTCAGACTGTGATGTGAATAAGAGATAAACATATGCTCTTCTAAGATCCGGGAAGCTGTTACAACAGGTAGTGTTAATAACCCTGAATAATACTGATAAGCTTCTCATACTCAACTTTTTTTATAGATGGGAAAACCAGGGTACAGAGGAATTGATTACCTTGCCCAAGGTCCCATGGCTACAAAATGGTAGAACTAAGATAGTCAGGTATTCTTACTAGAGGATGCTCCCAGTGCTCTCAGAATCGCTGCGACTCTGCAGTCCCACGGAATATATGTGAGTACAAGAAAGAAATAGTTCATGGTCCAGACATCACTGTTTAACATTAAAAGATTACATTTGTAAATTTGCTAAATTACATCATCTCTTTGCCACGTGAATCACAAGTAATCAAATCCTTAGACAGCCTTACCAATGACAAAGAGTGGGCATGCACATTTCTCACGCACACAAAACCTGCTGTCTGGTTTCTTTGGTAATGACAAGACACTCTGCCATAGGAACACAATGAAAATGAGTCAGTTGGGCCCAGACCGAAGGAACGAAGCGTTCTGTAAATATGAAACAGATGGGATTTCCGGAGCTGTTCTCGTGCATTTTAGCAGTTTTCAAGTGAGCTAGGTTTTAAAAATCCATTGATTTTTCACCAGGATTTGAGTTGATTTGAACGAACAGCAGTTGTCCGGGCCTCTGAAATTGTCCTCAGCATTGCTCATTCACACTATCATTCAGACAATATCCATTGTCTGCTTGATGGTCTCCACTGGGGCACTGACTGAGAAATCGGACTGGAAGAAGACACTGTGACCTTACCATCTCTTTCCCTGGGGTCTCTCTTTTTTTTTTTTTTTTTTTAAAGATTTTATTTATTTATTTCACAGAGGGAGAGAGATCACAAGGAGGCAGAGAGGCAGACAGAGAGAGGGGGAAGCAGGCTCCCTGCTGAGCAGAGAGCCCGATGCGGGCCTCGATCCCAGGACCCTGAGATCATGACCTGAGCCGAAAGCAGAGGCTTTAACCTACTGAGCCACCCAGGCGCCCTTCCCTGGGGTCTCTTGAGCCCTTGTGTACTCCCTATATGACAATGTTGTCTCATGTAGAGAGTGCTTATAAACATCTTTACCTGCCTTCTCAGAATAAAGATAAAGGTACTGTTGATCGAGCATCAACTTTTTAACAGGTAATTTATCTACATCATCTTACACAAATCTAACAAAAATGAGAACATCATATCCACATTCATTACTAACAGCAAGTGCTCATATAGTCTTTGCAATGAACCAGGAGCCTTCCCAAGTAAATTCATGTAGTCATTCAGTCATCATAAAAAATAAGTACAATAAACATCATCCCTGTTCCACAAGTTGGAAATTGAGGTGAAAGGAAGTTAAATAGTTTGCCTAATGTCACAGGACTAACAAGCAAGAGAGTCAGAACTTCAAACCCAGCCATTCTGGCCCCAGAGGCTACGCCCTTCACCTCTCTGCTATACTGCCTCTCAATTTACATCAGAAAGCACTTGCTTAAGATTACAAAGCTAATACAGGATGGAGCTGAATTCAAAATCCAGTTCAGTCTGATTCCAAATGCCAGCCTCCTCCCCTCTCCCCCCGACCCAACAGGGTTTCCCAGATATCCCTTGTCCTCAGAATCACTTTCATAGCCGGCTCAAGGAGGAGCCCAAGCCCCAGCAGGCTGTCCTGAGACCTGGGAAACCATGGAAACAGAACGCTAAGGAGCCTGCACCAGTGTGGGTGGGAATTCTGCCACTTCCAGCAACCTACCCTGGCCCCTTTTATGATGCTGTTCTTCCTCACCATCCCAGGGTTGGTTTGGCATTTTTTGTGTGTTTTTTCAGCCATAACCTGAGCACTGTGATATCCCCGGGTGTGGATAATGTCTGAGGACGTGAATGTTGGGAACGACAGTGCTCACAGGGAGCAAGCAGATGGATGAAGCCAGGTGAGAACATCGGAGGTGTCTGAGGACAAGCTATACCAACAGGAAGTAGCATCGAAAAGTGATTTTGAAAAAAAAAAAAAAAAAAAGAAAGAAAAGAAACATTGACTCAGAATCAGGAAACTGAGCCCTTCAGACCTCACTCTTTGACTTAGCAGCCCCGTGACCCTGAGCAAGTCAAGAATGTTTTCTCCACGCGTATACCCTCCCCTCTAAAGTGTGGGCTGGGTTATTTAACCTCCTGGTTCTCTGCCCATTCTAATATTCTCATTTTTTAAAGGCACATTCCATTAACTATGAGGTACAGATAACAACTGAAAAAATCCAAGCGTGTTGTAAATGTAAAGGACAGGAAAACTTCAACGGAGAGCTCGGTAGATCCTTCCCCAAAGTACAAATAACTACCACAGAATATCATAGCCACTCAGGCCCGATCACGTCATCTCCCTTGAGGCACAGCAACCTCAATCTTGGCCTCTCTACATTCCCACCCACTCCCAGGACAACATCTGACCTGGATTACAAGGGAGACTTGGAATTTGCAACCTTATTACCTAGTAATGTGGCTAACCATTTCCAGAAATATAAATATGGAGCACAGCATGACAGGTCAAAGTTGAGTCAGCGGGAAAAGCAGTGCACAATGACTGGTGAGGGCCACGGTAAGCTTCCACTGAGAAACCCGAAGCCTCTTGCCCGCATCTCTCCTTCTCCAGGCCACGTGTGGAATCAGGCAGAACTCTGTGAGCCTGCATGTAGTTAAAACGAATCTGACCACCCCAGCAAAGAAGTCTCAAACACCCAGATAAAAGCCCAGGCTGAACCCCTAAAACGGGTTTCAGGGGTCAGAAGGGCACTTAGCAATGACTGAGGACACACCCTTATTTCGTAGGTGAGAAAGAGCCTTGGACACCCAGAAATAGACGTGTCACTAACCTTAGATATATTTATTATCAGTTATGCTAAATCTGGAATCTTTCCCAGCCCAGAGTTTTGGGGCATTGTTGGTGGTATCTTTGTCACATACACAGGAACCGGAATTCCTGAATCATAACAACTAATTTCCCTCCTTCTAAAATGTTTCCATGTAAAAAAAAATCTCTTTTGCACCTCACCACAAACAAACAACAACCCTGTGTAGTCGGTATTATAATTCTCCTTTAAGGATGAGAAAACAGGCCAAAATTACACAGCTAGGAAATGACAGAGCCAGGATTTGAATGGAAGCCTTATGTTTCCATGCCCCAGATTCCCTCTGCCATTCCATAGCTGTTCCCACAAAAAGTGTGTAGCCCAGGTAACAGAGCAAAGAATGCAAGTCTGTAAAATGATGTACCAACGTCAACATATATCTAGAACACACTATCTGGCCAAACTGGTTTGCTGTCAGCATCTATTCTGATGAAGAAGAACTAGTCGTTAAGTATCCTGACATCAACTCTGTTATTACTAGCCATCATGGTAGACTCATACACGGTAAGCAAGGTGAATGAAGACCCACCCACTGGGCTTTATCTCATCCACCCCATGGCAAACATCTGAAATTCCTGCTACAACATTGCCCACTACCTGTTAAAATGTCCTTTAAGCTTGTAGTAGTTATTGACACCTATACTATTGAAGAAAGGGTCTGAAAGCTGCACACTTGATAGGAAAGATAAATGACAGATTCCCAGGGACCAGAGGTGGGGGTGGGTGGGTAAGAGCTGCCCAAGCAAGAGGAGAGACAGCGAAGACTGGAAGCAGGAAGGTCAGGCGTCCAGGGAGGATGCTAATATTCACTGACTTTTTTTTTTTTAAGATTTTTATTTTTATTTATTTCACAGAGTGAGAGAGATCACAAGGAGGCAGAGAGGCAGGCAGAGAGAGAGTGGGGGGGAAGCAGGCTCCC